>OY757904.1:27096253-27216253 GCA_963585895.1 Sepioteuthis lessoniana
TAAGCTGATGGTATTTCACTGGAGATTGAGTGACAGCAAGTCTCCTCAAGTCTCCAGGACTCTTCTCGGTATTCTGGCAGTTTTCAATAATGCTGTTATTTGGATGATCTCCCCTCGGTCGCAAACTTCCAAATCTTCCAGGCCCTTTAATAATCCGTTAGTTACCGTGATTGGTATAATTGTCACCTTCATGTTTCATAGTTTTTTCAATTCTCAAGCAAGGTCGAGGTACTTATCTCTCTTTTCACATTCTTTTAGTTTTATTCTGTGGTCCGCTGGGACAGCAAAGTCGACAATTATGCAAATTCTCTTTTTTTTTTGTTGTTGATTATTATAAGATCTGGTCTTCCGGCTGAGATTTGGTGAGCCGTTTGTATTATTATTTACTCATTAGAGTTTTTCACATCAGCGTTAGCTGATGGTCTTTCACTGGAGTTTGTGTGACAGCAAGTCTCTTCACGTTTCCTGGACTCTTCTCAGTATTCTGGCTGTTCTCAATCATGTATTAGTTTGGATAGTCACTACACGTGTGCGTTAGCTGAAGGTCTTTCACTGAAGTTTGAGTGACAGCAAGTCTCCACAAGTCTCCGGGACACTTCTCAGTATTCTGGCCGTTCTCAATAATGATGGTCTCCACTCGTTTTCCAAACTCCAATCCTCTAGCTCCTTTAATAATATTTTGGTGACTGCACCAAAAGCACCAATCACGATTGGTAGAATTGTCCCCATCTTATTCAAGAGATTTATTTTTGTTTTGTTGTTTTCATTTCTCTAGCAAGGTCGAGGTACTTATCCTTCTTTCTCTTTCTTTCATTTTTATTCCAGTGGTTAGCCGGGACAGCAAAGTCTACAATTTTGAAAGTTCTCTTTCCTTGTTGATTATTACAACCTCAGTTTATTATTATTATTATTATTATTATTAGTAGTAGTAGTAGTAGTAGTAGTATTTTTTCTCCTTTAGAGTTTTTCACATCATTGTTAGCTGATGGTTTTTCACTGGAGTTTGAGTGATAGCAAGTCTCCTTAAGTCTCCAGGACTTGTCTTAGAAGTCTGACCGTTTTTAGCAATGCTGTCATTTGGAGAGTCTCTACCCGTCCGCCGACTTATCATTATTATTATTATTATTTACTCCTTGACAGTTTTGCACCAGTGTTAGCAGATGCATGCTCACTAGAGCTTGAGTGAGAGTATGTCTCTCCAAGTCTCCAGGACTCTTCTTAGTATTCTGGCTGATCGCAATAATGCAGTGGTTTGACGGTTCTCTAAATTTCCTCTTATTTCTGAGTATTCTTGTCTCTTAATTGTTTGGAAATTGTTACAAATGCACCAATTACAATTTATATCACTGTTAAGTTCAGGTTCCATAGATTAAAAAAAAAACTCCAGCAAACTCTAGATATTCATCTCTTTCTTAGTTCTTTTAATTTTACTTTTTGGTCTGCCAGGATTTTCAATGTCTGCTATTCGGCAGGTTCTCTGTTTTTGTTGACTATCACTAGGTCTGGTCGTCTAGTCGTTATTAAAGGATCTGTTTTTATCTCAAAATTCCAAACAGAAGTTTGTGCATTTCATGCTCAGGGGCGGATTATGGGTTGTGCAAATACCACTTGGTATGGTCAAATTTCCCTTTCTTGCACAATTATTATTATTATTATTATTATATGAAACGCAGTTTCTTCCAGGCAGCGGTCACATCGATACTGCTATATGGATGCACTACATGGACGCTAACAAGACGGCTCGAGAAGAAACTAGATGGCAATTACACAAGAATGCTGCGTGCAATCCTCAACAAGTCCTGGCAGCGGCACCCCACAAGACACCAACTGTACGGCCACCTGCCCCCTATCACGAAATCTATTCAAGTTAGGCGAACCAGACATGCAGGACATTGCTGGAGAAGCAGAGATGAACTCATAAGAGATGTACTCTTATGGATCCCCACACACGGCCGCGCAAAAGCAGGACGACCAGCACGAACGTACATTCAGCAGCTGTGTGAGGATACAGGATGTTGTCCTGAAGACCTGCCTAGGGCGATGAACGATAGGGAGGAGTGGCGAGAGAGGGTCAGGGATATCCGTGCTGCCAGCACGATATGATGATGATGATGATTATTATTATTATTTACTCTTTTAGAGTTTTTCACATCAGTATTAGCAGATGGTTTTTCACTGGAGTGTGAGTGAAAGTAAGTCTCCTCAAGTCTCCTGGACTCTTCATTATTCTGGCTGTTCTCAGTAATACTGTCATTTGGATAGTCTCTACCTGTCCACCAACTTCCAAGTCCTCAAGGCCTTTTAATAATCCTTCAGTTATTGTGCCAAAAGCACCAATCGTCACTTTCATGTTCCACAGTTTGTTCAATTCTCTAGCAAGGTCCAGGTACTTATCCTTCTTTTCACATTCTTTCAGTTTTATTCTGTGGTCAGCCGGGACAGCAAAATCGACAATTTAGCAAATGCACTTTTTTTTGTTGATTATTATAAGGTCTGGTCTTCTGGACAAGATTAGGTGATCTGTGTGTATGTCAAAGTCCCATTTTCCAGGATAGGTGCTGGCTTGTGCATATACCTTTTGTTGGTATGGTAAAATCTAAATTTCTTTGCATATTTCCCATTGGATCACCTCGCCCACCCAGTCGTGTCTAGTCTTGTACTCTTTCTGTGCTAATTCGCTTATTATGTGATTGATGGTTTCATCTCTGTCACCTCATAGTCTGCATTTGCTATTTTCTTGCGTCTTATCTATTCTGGCCTCGATATGATTGGTTCTTTTACCTTTGTTTGGCGCTGTCCTTTGGAGATATTATTTTTCTCTCTTAAAGTTTTCTTTTATTAGCTGGGTCCAGGTTTTCTCAGGGGAGATGTTATTCATTAGTCGTTTAAAACGCCCCTAGAGTTGTTTTTCTTCCCAATTTTGTTTCCTGGTTTTTGTCATTCTGTTATATATCGTCTTGTCAGCATTGTTTCCGATGGCTGTAATCAGTACTCGTTCGTGTTTTTCTATGTAGTCTTCGAGTCGTTTTATTGATTAATGAATGTTGTCTTTAATGCTGGCAAGTCCTCTTCCCCACTCTTTTCTTGATATATGTAGTCTGTCAACGTCATCTGTGGGATGTAATTCATTGTGCATGGTAATTAGTTTTCTAGGTCTTTGGTCCATTTGTTTAAGTTCATCTTTGGTCCACTCGAGAAAGAGTCCCGAGTATCTATCGAGGACTACATCCCAAGTATTTATTCCTTTGATAAGGTTTCTGCTAGAGAGTTTTATCTCGAGTAGTTTCCTAGTTCTCCTGAAATATTCTTTTTGGATTTTATCTTTCATTTGCAGTTGTTTGATGAAGTCAGCCTTCAAGATTCTCAGTAGGCGTTGTTTTCTCTGGGCGTTCTTATATTGTCTTGATTTGGTAGTTCTATTCCGTCAGTCGTATGTACGTTTGCCACTTTTCATTACAAGCATGACGCATTTTCCTCTATTATTATTATTATTGTTGTTGTTGTTGTTGTTGTTGTTGTTGCTATTATTTTATTCCTTGACAGTTTCTCACATTAGCGCTAGCTGCTGACCTTCCACTGGAGCCCGAGTGACAGCAAGACTCTTGAGTCTTCCGGATTCTTCTTAGTATTATTCCTTTGGAAGTTTTTCAAACCAGCGTTAGCTGACGGTATTCCACTGAAGTTTGAAGGACAGAAACACACCTTAAGTCTTCAGGAATCTGCTCAGTATTCTAGCCAATCATTATCATTATGCTCTTGTTTGGATGGTGTCTTCCTGTCCTCTTATTTCCTAGTCTTTCGTGATTAGTATAATTTGTTTATTTATTAAATCCCTGTGAGTTTTTCACACCAGTATGAGCTGGTAGTTTTTCACTGGAGTCTGAATGATAGCAAGTCTCCTCAAGTCTCAGGGATTCTTAGTATCCGAGCTGATCTTACAAATATTGTATTCTGAATGATCTCTAATTTTCCAATTCTTTCACTCATTTTCGAAAGATTTTGGGATTGTTCCAAATGCATTTAACAGATTTTTAGTTCGCAGAACAGGTTCTAGTATTTGCGCATTTTTGCGTTCTATTTTTTTAATCTGTGGTTCACCGAAAGAGCAAAATCTACTAAAAGATTATTTTTTCTTGTTAATTAACACTAGGTCCGGTCGTCTGTCAAGTTTAGGTGATCCGTTTTATCTCAAAATTCTAATGAATTTGATGAGTCACATTCCCCCGAAAAGATTATGGTTTGTTGATATACTATTTCATAGTATGGTCAAAACTCAACCTCTTGCATATTTCCCATTGATCATCTATGCCTTGTCTTGTACTCCCTTTCTGGTTGTTTGCTGGATATTCTCATGATTTGTCCTCATGGCGATTTTATGTGATTTTATTAAAATATATTCACTTTATCATAAGAGATTGCGATTTCTTAGCCATATAAAGTTCTTCTCAAGAGCAATATTGCCAGTTTCTCACTTGAAATATCCATACATTTATCTTGCTTTCCATTTCTGCTATTTTTTTTTTGTTTTTTTTTTTTTAGCTTTTGTTGTTTTTTGTTTCTTCTTACGTTGCTATAACAACCACTTGTTTTTGCAATCAGTATTTCCTTGTACTTTTTAATGTACTCCTCTATACTTAATTCAATGTGGCGGCGGGTACGTTTTACAGCAGTAATAAATTATTGAATTTCTCAAGTATTTTCCATACTAAGTACGTATCCATGTAACCACTGTCCTTTTTCCAATCAATGCGTTGTGGACCAATTTTAACAAACCCATATTCCACATGTCCATTAAATGAAGCCGAACATGTAGCCTTCATCTAGAAAACTTCGATGTATCTCCTAATTACGAAGGATTCCCAAATGGTTCAATTTTCCCAATTGCTGTCCCATTACATTTGCACAACACGCCCAACCAGCTGTTACCGAAGCAATAGAATCAGAAAGAAAATGCCGATTTTTCAGCTCTTTCTTTGCTATGATTCTTCCCACCCCAATATTAACATACGCAAAAGCCATTTAGCACAAATCTCCAGCTAAAATTTATTCTCCTCTTGATTCTAAATTCATCCCGCTTCCCAACTGACAAAACTAACGATTTTTTTTTATTATTCATGCAAAAAGTGATATTTTCATTCGAAAGTGTCAAAATATAAGGTAGAGAAAGAACAGCAAAAGCCTCACACTACGGTCACTGAGTTCAGAGATCAAAAAAGAGTAATCAGTTGGGGATGGATTTGTCAGTTGGAGAGAGCTACTGTTTTCTTCCAACTTCTGGCAGCTGTTGTTACTTTAACACAGTGGGGTAGAGTTAAGATTAGTTCCTGACACGTCTTGGTTCGTGGGTGTTAATTAAATTTCATCTATGATCGTTGAACTAAATAACAACTATATGCGGACAGTTTCTGCTTTGACTAGTCAAGAAATCCTATATATATATATATATATATATATATATATATATATATATATATATATATTCTAAAAATAATTTTTCTAAATACATTTTCTCTCTTTTCTTCTTTTCTCTCTCAGTATATATATATATATATATATATATATATATATATATATATATATATATATATATATATATATATTATTTTCTATAAAATTAGTAGTTTCTATAAAGGTAGAGTATTTTAAAGTTTTTAGTATTTTCTATAAGATGGCAAAAACATAAGCATTAGTAAGAAGAAAACCAGTATTTTTCGAAAAAAAGCGCTGCTTCATGTATTTTCTTCTGTGCATAATTGTACAACCAAAGTAAAAACACAATTTACACTTATTCAATAAGATATCGCAAAGCTCTTAATCAATAAATGAGAAATTAAATATGAATATATATCGTTAATTTCCCAGTAAAGAAAATCATGTCACATCTCGTTTTCTATTTATCTATGTTCCTAATCAAACTTTTTCAAACATTCCAGAAAATCTATCGATCTTTGTCAATTTCTTTCTTGCATGGATCAAACAGAATGAGAGGAAAATAAAGAAACCTACTGCAATTGATCGAGATAGGCAGACGTATTTTGAGGTGTCTAGAATTGGACGATATAAACATGTATAAGATAAATATGAACATAGATTGATAGATTCGTAGATATGAAAAAGATGTGTTTTTTAAGAAAAACGTTTATATACTAAATACATTATATTGCCTTGAAACTAAACGTATACAGTGGAAACATTGCTTAAAACTCACAATTTTTTTCCCGTTCATAAAATAATTCATATACCCTGATGAGGGTTAATATTTTCATATTTAAAAACCAAAACATGTAACGTTGGCAATCAGTTCAAACTTTGGATAAAATAGTCCTCATAAAACCTAGTTTTTTTTTTTAATCTCCCCACGGACACACACATACACACACGAACACAGAGCAATCAATCCAGTTAAGTGCATTTTCCCCTCATTTTGGCTCTTTTCATTTTTTTTTTGCTTTGTCTTCTATTATCTTGATTTTTTTTTCTCGTTGCTGCTTATTTATCATGGAGTTTTACCTGAAAAGACAAAAAAAAACCACTTTTACAACGCTCAAGGTATGTTCTCCTTAAAGTAATTCTAATATATACATATATATATATATATATATATATATATATACAAAAGCTCTTTACGTAAACGGGTACACGAGATGTAGTCTGGAGTACCTGCCTTAAGAGATGGAATATAGTGACGAATGGTGAGAGAATCACAGAAATGTGTGCTTAGAGCACGATAAGATAGCGATATATATATATATATATGCGTAAAAGCACTGATTTTTACTGGTTTATTTATTACTTTTTCATTGTTCAACTTAAAAGTTTCATTTTTATACATATTTGTAGGTGTGCAATTAATCAGTGTAATATATATATATATATATATATATATATATATATATATATATATATCATGTCGTGCCGCTATCTGCATGGATATTGCTGACCCTCTCTCGCCACACCTCCCTATCATCCCCCACTTTCGGCAAATCCTCAGAGCTACATCCCGTATCGGCACATAGCTGCTGTACGTTAGTTCTAACTGGACATCTTCCCTTTGCCCGTTCAGGGGAAGGGACCCACAGGAGTATATCACTCACGAGCTCGTCCCTACTTCTCCAGCAGTGTTCTACGTGTCTGCTTCATCTAATTTTTATAGTTTTCGTGATAGGTGGTAGGTGGCCGTATAGATGCCGCTTTGTGGGTTGCTGTCTCCAGGACTTGTTCAATATTTCTCGCAGAGTTCTGGTGTAATTGCCGTTAATCTTTTTCTCCATCTGTTTTTTCAGCTTCCATGCAGTGCATCCATATAGCAGTGTTGACACGATCGGTACTTGGAAGAAACTGAGCTTCATTTTATCGATCAGATCTGACTTCCATATGATCCAAAAACTATCGATACCTGTCCAAGCCTTTGCTAGTCGCGTGTTCATGTCTATCACGGTGAATGAAACACTGCTCCCTAGGTAGGTGAACTTGTCAACTAGTTTCAGTGTACTACCGTTTAGTGTAGAGATTTCAACTCTTTGATTAAAACACACATATTCCGTCTTGTGTGTATTGACATGGAGGCCGATGCCTGCAGCGGCTCGTTCCAGACTATATAACAGGGTTTCGGTTGGGGCGGGTACATGAAGCGCTATATCATTGGCGTAGTCGACATCGGTAATCGTTTTTGCGATTATATACATATATATATATATATATTAGTTTTTATATATATTTAATAGAATTGAGGATTAACCGTGACCAAAGGTTTCATGCTGTCTAATTACGACAATCAACAATTTTCTATACGTGATTTTCGTAATTAGACGGTATGAAAATTTTGGTCGCCGAAAAGCAACCATGCCATCAAATATATATATAAACTAATAATAATAATAATAATAATCATTATTATTATTATTATTATTATTATTATTATTATTATTATTATTATTATTATTATATAATAGCTCTTTCACAGATATTAAGCACTCTCCAAATTATACAGCGTTGGTCTGCCAGAAAACCTACAAATAACATAATAACAAGAACACACTGTTATAATACACACACACACACACACACACACACACACATATATATATATATATATATATATATATATAGTGTAGGACCCTGTCCATCGTGTCGAATTCCAATGATTTTAATACCATTACACCACTATCTTTCGCTGTGTATTCTCATATTAAATATATGCGTTAATTCCCGAGCTGACGTTGAATCGCAGGCTTGGCTAAGTGCTACGGTAATCAGCCTGACGTAAATTTAGGCGGGATTTGATTCCGGTTTGGAGCGTCTCACGTGACTAGACACACTGAAGTGATACAATGAAACAGTCTGACTGTGGATGACAATATATATATATATATATATATATATATATATATATATATCCATGTGCATACATATTTTTCTGAAATCTTTCTTCTAACTACTTTTCTAAGACCATTAATTGCTAAAAATATTTAATGATTCTTTTTTTACCAATGAACAGTTAAAAAGTGGGTACAGGTGAACAACAACAGAAGGTGATATTTGACGAATGAGAATTGTTGTAACATTTTCATTTGAATTTTTTTTTTCCGTTTCAGGAATTTTTTTTTCTCTGAAAACGTCGATAACACTATGTAAAAAATGTTGATTTAATAATTGTAAAATATGAATTTACGAAAAGTATGAAGTAGTTTTGTGAACTCTATTTATTATTACATAAGCAACAATATGGAAATGAGAGGAATAGATTTTCGTCAATTATAATCTATAAACTGGTATTTGAGAGGCATTATTTTCTAAAATTGCCGTGAATCTCTAAAATAACTCAGTAACTGAGTATTAGCAAAAAAAAAAAAAAAAAAAAAAAAAAAAAAACAATAACGAGGGGTAAGTATAGAATAACCCAGAATGGAGTCAAATGGCAAACTATATCATAGATTAGCTTTGAAAACCCATAGATCAAGCGAGTGCACCCCGACTAGGTGGATGGGACCAGTCAATTCAACACAAGAAGGCCAAATGTAAACAAAATGGATTCATGTCTTGTCACAAGTTTGATTGAAGAAATGAAAAACACAGTAAATAATTGTGAACACGTGTGAGATGACAAAACAAGTTTTGAGATTACATAAGACTACTGATATCCTGAATTTAGATTTATAAAAATTAGTGATCTTTGAATAAGTTGTCCGTTATCAGTCGGATGCAGTTGAGGTTAAACGTCAGTTGGGGTTGAGATGTCTCATTGTGTCTCTGTTCATAGACCCTTATAGATATTCTCTCTCTCTCTCTCTCTCTCTCTCTCTCTCTCTCTCACTGTGTCTTGCTACTGTATGCATTTTGACCATCAAACACTGTATCTCGATGATAAAGCGAGACATTTCTATAAAAATATTGGACATATTACTGTTACACAAATACGTTTCAATAAATGATTGTTAGTTGTCTAAATATCAGAGACAAAGCTTGATGATTTCTCTCATTAAGGGTTTTCGGACTGTTGTCTTCATCTTTATTGTTATTTCCCCAACGTCTCGACCGATATGTCTTCCGAACACCATCAGGTGTTTCTCGAACTCGGGAACCTTCACGGAAATTCGAACTACGTCCTTCATTGAATCCATGGGGGTCACCTGTTCTGATTCAGTTAGCCATAACCGAGTAAAACTGTTAAGTATTCCAGTATTGTTACTCGCCTGCAGTCAGGATTGAACCTGCAACCTCCAGATGATTGTCTCCTTAGAAGCTTAGGGAACCAACGCCTATAACCGCAACGCATAGCGAAATCCTTTATGATAGAAACGACTGTTAATTGTTAACGGGGAGTTTTCTTGACCATTAGATGAAGTTCCGGATAGATTGAGTCATCCCCCATCTGTGGATCTTTCAAACATGAAGTGAGAAAAGAAGAGATTGATAAACAAAGTACCCGAAAACGCATATGGTAGTCACGCAACAAAGTCCATTATAAGATACGGTTACAACCATAGTACAACACTATAATGCAAGTGGATGATCATAAAAATGAACTACTATGTCTCTTTTGAAAACTTAATGTGTGACTCTTCATATATTGAGATCATTCTGCTTATATTTCACGATCGAGGTTGCTGTTGAACAAGTAGCGACTCAGTATCTTGAGACAATATCAAATGTAAGTTCTTCTTGAATGATTAGTCAATAATATCCAGTTCCCCTTTGTTGCTGGGATCAAGGAAATATCTTCAAGCAAAGTGAGTAAAAATCGAGGAAAATGTGTCTAGTCCAAGAAAGTGAATATCTATCCTACACTTCCAATTTGTTTGAACGATGGCCATTGTAGGTAGCGCATACACATTTGTACCTCAAGCTTTATGAAATGGCAAGCTTGCCTCTACTCAAATATGAGCATATTGCCATGCATGAAGTAATTTTTATATACCTTCGTGGTTGAAAGAAATACGTACCTAGATCGCACGTGGTAAGTAAGTAAAGTTGACGACTGTTGTCGAGGGTGACCAGAAGGCTTTCTTTTCAATAGCTACTACACTGAGGTGTAGGGGAGGGCACTACTCCTTTCCCTAGATTGATCCACTTTACCCTTGATACGTACCTTTTATTTATTTTGTCTTAAGCAAGGATGTATCAAGTAACATTTTTAAAGTCCTTGGTATGACGCGACCTGGGATTGAACCCAGGTCTCTCTCTCGGATAATTGGCGAACACTCTACCCACTAGGCCACGTTTATTTCCGTGGAGGAAAATCATCACCCTTGCAACCAGAATTCACATGAGAAAAAATATGGTAGTTTGTCTTTGGAGGTCAGTGAAATATTAGGTATTTTGACACTACATGAAATGCTCTATTTATTATTGTTAGGGAAATCTAAAACCTTTCAATTTGTCAATAAATTCACGGTATAATATATTACCTTTAGAAATTAATAATATTAAATGAAAATACTCTACAAAATTATTTACTACTTTTATTTACGTATTTTATTGGCCAGTCTCACTTCGTAGGGTGTAAAATATTAAAACACATCACCAATAAACCGAAAGATAAAATAAAGGATAGGTTTATTTATGCAAATATTTTCCATGTTACTCGACTATGTAGATGAAACGACCCAAGTAAATAATGCAAGTAAAGCAAATAAAAAAAATGTAGTATCATAATAATATTAGGCGACTGCGAATTCATTTTTTAAATTATTTACAGAATCTCCTTTCTTACGATGCATAAATTTGATATTAGTTTTTAAACTATGATTGGAGTTGTGCAACAGAAATATTTGTCATCCAAAAGTAGACGTATCTATTACTTTTGACATATACTTAGTCAAGGTGGCTAATCTGGCTTCAAGGTGGCTTCAGAGGAAAGGGAGAGTATATCATAAGCTAAGTTTGCAAAAAATGGAGGCGTGTCTAAGTCTCAAATATTTAGAGTACAGATTAATTATATCTAAAGATGCAATGAAAATAAACATGAACGATCGATGACAAATAATCAACCCGATTTTTATGTTGATTTCGTTCGAACGTAAGGACGGGTATCCAAAATTATCTTATTTTTTCCTGACAGTATTTCCATCCAAATTATTTTTCATTCATGTGGAGTCGTTTGGTTTGGTTTGGTTTGGATTCTTAGTTTTAATGACATATTAATATTCGAGATTTATTTAATGCCAAATCAATCCTTGTCGAAAAACAGAAGATGGAGTGGGGGATTAAGAAGTTCATACCTTTCCCTAGGGTAGAAGTCTAAAAGTGAATTCGATTGTGTGACCCAAGATCGAACTCGGTTACTTTACTTTAATGGCTTACTTTAACCAGAACTCTATGTTGATTTCAAAATAAAACAATATAAAAGGCGTGATATTTAGAAATATCATCATCATCATCATATCGCGCTGGTAGCACGGATATCCCTGACCCTCTCTCGCCACTCCTCCCTATCGTTCATCGCCCCAGGTAGGTCTTCAGGACAACATCCCGTATCCTCACATAGCTGCTGGATGTATGTTCGTGCTGGTCGTCCTGCTTTTGCACGGCCATGTTTGGGGGTCCATAAGAGTACATCTCTTATGAGTTCGTCCCTGCTTCTCCAGCAGTGTCCTGCATGTCTGGCTCGTCTAACTTGAATAGTTTTCGTGATAGGGGGTAGGTGGCCGTACAGTTGTTGTCTTGTGGGGTGTTGCCGCCAGGACTTGTTTAAGATTGCACGTAGCATTCTTGTGTAATTGCCGTCTAGCTTCTTCTCCAGCCGTTTTGTTAGCGTCCATGTAGTGCAGCCATATAGCAGTATCGATGTGACCGCTGCCTGGAAGAAACTGCGTTTCATTTTATCGGTTAGGTCTGATTTCCAAATAATCGATAGCCTATTGATAGCTGTCCATCGAGGCATAACACTTACATCCATAGCAGCCAAAATCTACAATGCCCTACTAGGCTTTAGAAATATGGTAACCTATTAAAACCCCGCGTTTAAATGTTAAGCGGAGAAAACGAATAACAAAATTATTTGAATCGACATAGACTGATGGACGAATTTATTGTGTGATGTCATGTATTTCTATTTCCTTGAATTGAATTTATTCACATTATACAAGCTAAATAAATATGCTGATAGATATTTACAAGCTGAGATAGATAGATAGATAGATAGATAGATAGATAGATAGATATGGGCATGCTTATACGAGCAAGTTCACCCTTGGTCGAAGCACCTATGAAACCAGTCCGTCGAAATAGTCAGAAATTGATCGGTCGTATTTATTTATATCATTTTTATATCAATTGATTCGATGAAAATAAAGAAGGAAATAAAAAAAAACAGTGTTCTTTCCTCAATGTTTGCATTCACATTGCCAAGGAAATTGCCTCTATCTCCAACTACGATTGAGCAGCTGTTCTGAAAAATCGACTCGGAGTTTATTAAGTCTATAGATCGGTTGTTCCACATGACATACCAACCCAACACACTGAATTTTCGTATCCACGCATCAATTTTATTTTAAATAGTTATTAGTCATTTTCTTTTTGTCTGGTGGCAAGTACCAAAATGTTGGTTTAGATGTCTTATGAATTCAACTCAGTGAAATGTAACGTTTATATATTCATTTTTAGAAGATGCAGACATTTTTTTCCTTTCTCTATTAATAATTCTTTACAGTTACATCTGACTTTTTGACATCTGTTCACAGCTTCGGTAGCAAGATGCGCGCTTACACGCACATGGACGCACATGGACGCACGCGCATTCTCACACACACAAACCAAATCTAAGAGTCATTGACATCTGTCCATTGATTCGTCAGCAAAATGGGCACTTCCACACACACACACATATGCACGCACACGCATATGCACACAAGCAAAGTAACACAGGCTTTCACACACACACACACACACACATCTATCTCTCTCTCTCTCTCTCTCTCTCTCTCTCTCTCTCTGTGTAATATATAATATGGATATATTCATATAACTACATATATGTGTATATATGCAAAAACATATATATACATAGATGTAAATACACTTATATATATATATATATATATATATATATAATATATATATATATAATCGTACGGTTATATATATACATATATATATACATATATAATTCATACATATCCATATATAAGCGCTTACACACACACACACACACACACATACACACACATTATATACATATATATATATAAATATATACGTGCAGATACATTCTTTATATGGATTCATTCACATGTATATATATGTATATTAATGCATATATATGCATAGATATTCATATATACTGAATAAATTAAAATCAAAGGTATCTGACTATTCACCGGGGGAACTTTGCCCCCTTTTAGGCCCCTAATCTCACTGGGAAATAAATTTTTAAAAATTTATTGTCTTTCTCATAAATTTTTTTTTATTAGAATATATATTTTGATTTCTTGAATCTTCCAAGTAAACTGGATGTATTTCACTTCGACAGGAGGCCTGTGCCTTCTTTGAAAAATCATTATTGGACGGGTATGAATGTTATTGTAAGATGGTTGAATTTGCAAATCGATTTTACATATTGCCTTGTAGCTATTGCTTTCTTTTCATCGGAATTGGAGGTATTTTAATTTTCACCGGTTGGGTTTGGTAAACCCCCAAATCGAACTGTTCATTTTTTGTAGCTCATTGTCATTCTCGTAAAAGCTTACTTTGTTTAATTAATCGGCTATTCCCTTTCGTCTTATAGGTGTAGAGATACAGAGACAGACACACAAACAGACCTTGGGCTTTATAATATATATATATATATATATATATATATGTGTGTGTGTGTGTATGTGTGTGTGTGTGTGTGTTATATACATGTGTGTGTGTTTGTGTGGTGTGTGTGTGAGAGAGAGAAAGAGGGGGAGTGAGAGAGAGAGAGAGAGAGAGAGAGAGAGAGAGCAAATGTGTAATATACAAATGTTACCTGGAAATATTGATACTTGTCAGTAGATATATTTTTTTAAGTATCTGTAAGCAAAAATATTATATGTATATGCAACTATAAAGACTATTTAACACTGTTGACTTATATTTACAAATAATATATCTAATATGTATGAATAAACTCGGTTTGGTATTTAATAACCTATCATGGTTGATATGCCATAAAACCAAACCAAACCTTTAATGTTAATTGTTTATCTACAGAATTAGTCAAAAGGATGTCTTTCCATCTCTAGGAAAATCCCTATTACATTTTTATTAGTAACCCAAACCTATGAACATTTTTTGACTCGTAACAATTTAAAATGTTAGAAATTACACAATATTCTGACATTTTCAGTGGTTCTCAGCCTATTTATTTCTTGTTTCTTAAAATTTGCCCATTTATTAATTTGTTTGGTAGCACTATCTTTTTTTTAATCTTAAAAGAGTTATCTATTGCGTATATTTTGCATTCAGGGACTTGTTCAGGATCCTGAACAAGTCCCTGCAGCAACACCCCACAAGACACCAACTGTACGGCCACCTGCCTCCTATCACGAAAACTATTCAAGTTAGGCGAACCAGACATGCAGGACATTGCTGGAGAAGTAGAGATGAACTCATAAGAGATGTACTCTTATGGATCCCCACACACGGCCGCGCAAAAGCAGGACGACCAGCACGAACGTACATTCAGCAGCTATGTGAGGATACAGGTTGTTGTCCTGAAGACCTACCTAGGGCGATGAACGATAGGGAGGAGTGGCGAGAGAGGGTCAGGGATATCCGTGCTGTCAGCACGATATGATGATGATGATTGCGTATATATCTTTCCCCTCTGGAACTTTCGTTCATAAACTTCACTGAGCCATGTGTTAATATGATGTTTATATTTTCTTTATATATATATTATATATATATATTATATATATATATATATATATATATATATATATATATATATATATATATATCCGCTTTTGTAATTATTGTTAATAATTAATACAATTTATGAGTTTGCAAAAAACTTCTGCATATTAAATCATTGTCAGTTTTTTATGCCCTTAATATAATAGCATAACTTTGTAAGTATATTCCGGTTGAAACATAGAAACTTAAATATTTATAATAGATATTCTTTTGCTGTTTTGTTTAAAATCCTGTATATTATATATCGGTGTTCTGGGTGTAAGGTTTTCTCAGAGATGTATCCGCATGGTTAAGCAATGTTTTACTACGGTAGTATGAATGTGGCAGGTAAATATGTCTAATAGAGTCGTTAAAAAAATATTGCTTCATGTTGTTGCTTCTGGTTATTGTAAACACATTTCAAAGTAGAAATGATA
Organism: Sepioteuthis lessoniana; assembly: GCA_963585895.1. Taxonomy (NCBI): domain Eukaryota; kingdom Metazoa; phylum Mollusca; class Cephalopoda; order Myopsida; family Loliginidae; genus Sepioteuthis; species Sepioteuthis lessoniana. The sequence goes on from OY757904.1 coordinate 27,112,051, forward strand.
TATGAATAAAATAAGCAAACATGATAACAAATTACTGTAGGTTGAGCTTCAAAGACATTATACTGCTCTATGTATTATTTTTTTAAAAATACACTCATTAATAACAAAAAAAAAGCGTCATTATTCTTTTTATTTTCTTTTGATTTTTATTATTTTTCAGTATTCATCAATTAAGTATTTTTACATGTACACAGTAGTTAAATGCGTGTCTGGTTTTATTGCATAATTTCGAGTCAGTCTTTAATTTCTTCGTGGATAAAACTTATTTAACGTTCGTGAAATTCACGAGTGATATTTGTTGTTCCGAAGCTGAAGTATCTGTGATCTGTTTCATTGTTCTCCTGGACTAATGCTGTGTAGGACAGGGTATGAATTGTAAAATACCCACTAAATTTTAGAGATAAAATCAGGAAAAAGGGTATTTTTTTGTAAATTTGAAATATGGGTCATTTTTTCTTTAAAGTTGCGATGAAAAAGTTGGGTTACCGTTACAAATGAATTTCATAGAAATTTAAATATAATAAATATTTTATTTTTTTTAAAACATGCATAATGATATATTTCTAATATAGGGAATAGGATGTGTATTTGTATTAGAGGGATGATGAGTTTGCTCAAAAGCAATAAAATGTTTTGCCCGACTTAATGATTATTGTTTTGTCGCATTTTTCTTAAAGAAACAAAACTGTTTAAGGTTAAAGAAGATTGGGTAACTTTCGAATTCAAAGAAGAAGCGAAGAAATCAACGCATTAGTTAAATGGGGAAAGTATTTGTTTACTTGGAGAATGAGTGACAACTCCTATCCCTGTAGGAGGGGCCCAAATACTCACTGGAGTACCTTTTGTTTCGACACTGCTACAACACACATAATTGAATTTCTGTGCCTTCTTTCTTAAATATCATGTCTTGTTACTATGGAAGCGCAGCATTGCCGCCACCTAGGGTTATAGAAAAATGCTTCTCTATAAAGTGGAAGAAATTCAGAAAGATGATCATGTACGCGTGATTTAACTGTTCACACATGCGTTTCCTTTCCGTGTTTATAAATGCTTCTTTATTATTTCTGTGTTTGAATCCACATTCATGATGGAATATCTTGCTATACAATAATCTTTATAACTGAATGCCAAAAGTGGTTTCATTCATATTTCGCTGTTTATTTCTTTTTGTAAATAAGATGAAGGTTTATTCAAATGCACTAAAAACAATAATTCTGATGGTAACTATTTTGAACAAAAACTTAACGTAAAGCAATGTGACTTACCGTTCAGTCTCAGCGAAAGCGGCAGCTACCGCAATATCATCAAAGTTTAGCGTTGATGAAACTGGTAAACTTTTATTTGTTTTAGAACTTGAGCAGCAACAGAAAGGAAGCTGAAGTCATAATGAAGATTTGTATGGAAGACCAGAATACAAATATTGAAGTTAAATGCACTTCTTGAAAACGGCATTTCTTTAATCAGCAACAATAAATATTAATTCTAAAGTATTCACTCAAAATAAAGAAACTTTAAAACAAAAATAATAGTTTCTTGATTTTTTTTAAAAACTTTGAGGAAAATTATATTTAGCACATAATTTTATTATACACGTAAACTGTATCCTATTGGTTTTAAATTTAATTAAGCTCAAAGAAAACTTACTCTGTGAAAGTGAACATTATCTTATAATGACCTTTTTTCTGTTGACGAACGGACTGTCTAACAGGTTTATACAAGGTCGTTAAATGACAATCAACACCTGCATCTTTTCTTGTGTGGGATATAGCGAGGAGAGAGAATTCTGACTTACGTTATAGGTTTGGTTTGGTTTCTTTGTTTAATGGCATATCAACTCGTTTTAGGTTATTTAATGCCAAGACTATTCTCCTAGAAGAACAGTCGTGGTACTATTTAACCCATAGCTGGGAGGATAAGGGGGCTCATACGTTTCCCAAGGGTATTTGTCCGAAAGTGAACGTAATAGCGCGACTAGAGTACGAACTCGCGTACTACGATTCCGCAGTCCGACGCTTTAACCATTACACCACGAGGACACCCCCATATTACGTTATAGTCTCAACGTGATGGCCTTATTCGTAGAATAAGCGCTTCACATTTATCATCGTAAGAAATGGAGCTGGAACCCCAAGTTCAAAACTGATCGACGCTGATATGTATCAACCTTCGAAATACAGAAGTTTATCTTTTGTCTCCCTAGCTTTTAATAAATGGAAGGGTTGGCTGGATTCTTTAGCTGTGGTTAAGCAACTAGTCTTCGAGAAGAAAAAATATTAAGTCATACTAGCTTTACTTTGCTTAATCATTGACTTTGAGCCACAATGTTCCCGTTTCATGCTGATTATCTCGCCTACTACCTAGAGAAGAGGATGAGATATTTACTACCTGATTCAGGAACTGAAATCATGACTACAACGTAACTGCTGATATGTAAGTAAGTAAAGTTGGTGAATTTAGTCGAGGGTGGCCCGAAGGCTCTCCTTTCAATAGCTACTACACCGAGGTGTAGGAGAGGGTGCTACTCCAATTCCTGGGATGCTCGACTTTAGCCTTGATCCTCTACTTATAGTGCAAGGCAGCATCAAAGACCATTTATTCAGTCTTTGGTATGACTCAACTTGGGATTGAACCCCGTTCTCCTGAACCATTGTCGAAAACTTTACTGATGGTCCGGTTAATATACACTTAAATGTCCAGTCAGAAATTGTATGAATAGATTGATTCAACATCGTACTCAGTGTTATCAAATGCAACCCTGACAAAATCATGGAAGTAGTTAACTTACATGATAGATTATTTTGATTAGATGAAAATAAATCTATAGCTGAACCTTCTGGTTTTCGAAAAAAAGAAATCAGCAGACTGAAATGGAATTTATAGAGAGAGAGAAGTCAAAGGAATACCAATACTAACATATACAGATAGAATAATGATAAAGTGAGATAAAGAGAATCAATTATGGTGCGAGGACTACTGGATAAAATTGAAAATTAGTAAAAATTCAAATATCAGTATTAGTCAAGAGTATGATGTTGTAACTTTTGTTTGGTTCCGTTCATATCAAATATATATATAAGATGTGTAGGGGGGGCATGTAGTTTGGGGAATATTTTGGTCCCCCTATTTTGTAGGAGTACATGTTTTGTAAGGCAAATGAAGTAAAAGACGTTTGAAACGGCACATACAAAAATAACATATACTCAAAACAAAGCAGTACAAAAAAATTCAATATATACATTGAACTATTTTAAAACATTTCTAGTATTCTAATACTGTTCGTAAAATATTCCTCTGTGTGTGTGTGTGTGTGTGTCTAACACTAATACTGCAAAATAAAAACTAAATAACAAAAGTGTCCAATGCGTGTTGACTAAGCATTTCTACTGCTTAATTCTTTTTGTGGTTTGACGAAATTTCTGTGTTCGAAGCAGGAAAAAGTCTCACTGAAAAAGTATAACAAGGAAAAGGATGGTTGCATGGAGTATACATTTTCATGGCGGTTGACTGCTGGAAGTCAAATGTAAAAAAAGGAAGAGTGTGTTGACTCTGTTAGTCAAAATTGAGAGAGTGAACGCGTTCTCTCTGGAACTCACACTGGAAAGAGCGTGTTGACTCTGTAAGTGAAAATGTGAAAGAGAAAGAATGTTGGAAGATGTGAGTATTTAAAGACAGTCCTTGTCATGCAGTAGGCTCCAAAAACGTGGGACAAAATTGAAGATGTTGACGTAGTTATGAGCACTAACCACGTGGTTTTCCTGTCCAATAGATTCCCGAGACTGATTAGTTTACCGACGTCCGCCATCTTTGTTTCGGGAATAAGTAGCATCACGGTTATTTTGAAATATAGTAGTGTAAATCTGATAGATGACAACTAGTAGAAACGAAGAATATTCCCTTATTCATTCTTAATATGAGGTTGAATGTTATTTAAATGACCAAGTGAGATGACAATCCTCCCATCAACAACCAATGCACATGTTTACATAAAAATCCCTGATAATCATCTCATTCCGTAGATAGAAAATATTGTTGGGAATAATGAATTCATTTTTCTGGATGATAATGCTAGTAGTCACGGAAGAAAGAGAAAAAAAGAAGCTTTAGCTTTTTTCTCGAAAAAGGCATATAAAGTCGATGGCAGAGGTGAGTGAACACTAAGGATCTAAATCCAATTGAAAATTTATGGTGGTAATCTTAACGAAAAAGGTATGTAAGAAATCTCCATCAACAAAAAAAAAAAAAAAAAAAAAGGCTGTCAACAGCCATTCAAGAAGTTTTTAATTACTTTGATAAAATAATTTTTTTTTATCATTTGAACTCATTTATTATATATTTTTCAATGAATTCAATAGATTTCCCCCTTTATTTGATTTTCCCATAATATATTATTGTTCAGAACAAGAAAATATTAAATCTAATTTGTTTGATGTATATGTTATTAAGCCTGAGTGTGCTGTTATTATTATGAATGCTTTTAACCTCATCTGTTATTACTTCTTTTACAGCTAATTCAGTAGGTTTTCTTAGGGGCAGTATAATAGGCATCTAAAAAAGATCGTGGACATACGGGACGAAAAGGTGACGGGTGTTACGGTTTTAAAAAATCAGTATATGATAGTAATTGCTCATCTAAGCACATTTGAAAACAAAGCCCACGTAACCTATGGTTCTCAGTAAGAATTCATTAGCTGAATATCAACTTGCATAATATGAAACTTCCTTGAGTATTCTAACAGTATTTAATATGGACACTGTTTGATTGTTACTCAATTGCCCAGCAACTTCAATGTAGCGTCAAGTGTTTTGACACGCTCCCAATGTGTAACAGTTCCGGTCAGCACACGTTTCAACTTGTAGCTTATGTCCCAAATTAAAGCATTCAATTATAACATAGTTTGAATTATGATATACGTTTTTGAATAAAAGAGGAAACTGTTTTTTTTCAGTATACTGTGTTTTAAGACTTAATTCGATTATTATGCAATTATTCTAAACTGTTGTTTTGTATTCCTTTTTAGGGTGTCTTTTAAAAGCGTTTAGTGATTTGAGTCATGTGTTTTGTTTTTTTCTTCAAATTTCATGTGAAGTTGGTTTTCATCCAATCCCATTTTTTTCCTTTTTACGACTTTTTAAAAAAGATTTATCACTGGCTGTACAACATTAATTATTTCCTACTCTGCTGAGTGTATTTTATGGACGACACATAATACTGCAGAGACCAGAAATCTGCAAGGAAAATGAATCGAAAGGCACTTGAGCAAATAAAAAAGAAAGAAAAAAATGGCTTAATTGAATGTATAATGACCATATGAGCTTTAAAAGTGCTTTAATTAACTGTACACGTAAGAATTATATATCATTTTGCAATTTCTCTTGATTTTTTAATATTTGGAATGAGACAAATTCATTTGGTTCAGTAATGCCAATCATATGTTTTAAATCAGGTTCTAAGTATATATATATATATATATATATATATATATATATATATATATTAACCAACCCCTCCGCTCGGGCACGATATGACACAAGGTCAGTTTAAGTGGAGTTTAACAGGTTTGAATTGTTTCCCTTCTCCTAGACTAGTTGCCTCACCAAGGCTGAAGAACATAGTCTGTCCTACTATTTTTCCATAGCTGGAGGGAGAATAGTTGGATTCATACTTTTCCCAAGGGTATTAGTGCTATGTGAAATGCCATCAGTCTCGTCTATGATTGGAACTCGTGTCACCATGTCCATTTTCTACGAGAATAACCATTACACCATTACACCACGGGTACCTCCATAAGGTTCTTAGTATATAAACTTTTGTAAAGAATGAATAACTCTAATCTACGACGTGTAAGAAACCAACGGTAGCATTAGTAAATCACACAATTAAGACCTCATCATTATCAACCTAACATAACAGCTGAAAAAGTGAGTTATTTTCCTTTCTTATACGTGTTGTATCTCAAGCTTACAAGCATCAACAATCAAATATTTTACTCCATCCACAGTATAAATTTCATGGTAGCTGGTTATCTAAATATTTTCATTACGATTCCTATCTAGATTTGTTTAGAAACGTTCGAAGCAAAACAAACGAACATTACCCTGATAATTCCATATTTCTTTTTTTTTTCTTTTTTCAGGTATTCGTTATTGTTAAAGTTTCTTGATCAATTTCCATTATGAAAAAATTAAAATAGTTTTGAAAGACATTAGATGAAGCAAAGTGCATGTATAGCAACCAAAAGAACGGTAGAAAACTGAAAATAATCAAATTTTGAGTGTATTTAGCTTATTTACTTAGTTACAGCTTCACGTGCTTTGAATTTGAAAGAGAAAGCAGAATCCTTTGATAGTATTTTTTTACGATAAACAAACAAAAAGAAATCATCAACTTCCACTTGAAAATTGTGTATTATGTTCTGATTTCAAAACAACTAAAACGATATGTAACGGAATGAGCCAAAGGAACGGTGAAATGAACTGTCAACGGTTAAAGTTAAATCTTTCTGGTTAAATTAATTCCTAATTATATTAAAAGTATTTTACTTACTGGCAAACTGCTGTCGTATATCAACATATACGTAATTGTTTAAATAATTTCTAGCCTTAAAAGGTTATAAATGAGTAATGTAAAAGATTTTCTATGTGATTTTACTCCTAGCGAGGTTTTCGAATCAAAGTCTGCTGGTGGTCTTTCAATAGATTCTGAATGACAGGAAATCTCCACTGGGTCTTCAAAATTATTCCTTGCATTCTGACCAAGCTCAGTAATGCTGTAGTCTAGATGATCTCAGTTCTTCCTCTGACTTTTAATTCCTCCAGTCCACTTTCCAACCCTTTGTAGGGGAAAGGGGCATTTAAGCGCGTCAACTACATTGGTACTAATCTGACTATCATGTTTCTCACCCTTTTTGTTTTTTGACAAGATCAATGTAATTGTCAATCCATCCAATTTATTTTATTTTCACCTTTTGATCAGCCATCAGGCCAAAATCGACTAGATGTCAAGTTCAACCTCTTTTTTCTTAATTTGCTTTAGGGCTGGATTTATTGACGGAATTATTATTATTATTATTATTATTATTGTAATTTACTCCTTGTGGGTTTTACACGTAAGTGTTTGCTTATGGTTTTTCACTGGAGTTTGAGTGACAGCAAGTCCCCTGAAGTCTTCAGGACTCTTCTCAGTATTCTGGCCGTTCACAATGATGTAGTAGTTTGGATGGTCTCCGCTCGTCCCATGATTTCCAATTCCTCCAGTCCCTTTAATTATCCATCGATGACTGTACCAAAAGCGCCAATCACAATTCGTAGATTGTCACTTTCAGGTTCCATAGTTTTTCATTTCCTTAGCTAGGTCCATATACTTGTCCTTCTTTTCACTTTTTTAAATTTTATTCTGTGGTCAGCTGTAACAGCAATGTCCTCAATTTTTCAAGTTCTCTTTTTTGTTGATTATTATTATTATTATTATTATTATTATTTGGTGAATCCTTTTACAACACGATATACTGGTGTTTTTTTTACTGGAGTTTTAGTGATAGCAACTCTCCTCAAGTCTCCAGGACTCTTCCTAGTATTCTGGCCGATATTAATAATGCTGTAGTTTGGACGGTCTTTCTTCTTATTCTAAAATCCTCCAATCCCTGTATCAATCGTTTGGTGACTGTAACAAGAGCACAATTACTATTGGTATCACTGTCATTTTCATATTCCACAGTTTTCCTAAACTCTATTCCGTCAGTTAGATGTCGTTTGCCACTTTTCATTACAAGCATGGCACATTTTTTTATGCCATATTCCATTCCTATGACCTTATAGCACTATATGGGTGGTCCGAGCAGACGATTCCTTTGTCTGTTTTGGCGCGAAACCAGACAAAGGACTTTTGGACCTGAAATCTCGCCATATCCGGAAGTAGTAAGGGGACACGAAAAGAGAGTTGGCTGGACAAAGGAGCTGGCGGCAGTTGACGACGGGACCCGGACGAGACCAGTTGGCGACGGGACAGCAGAGAGGCGAGTCAGCAGAAGAGTTGGCGTGGAACCACGGACAGATGCGGTCGACTCCGGAGACAGTAGGAGACAAGATAGGGTCCAGCGAAGAAGACTGAGTCAAAATATGTCGGCATTCCAGTTGCTTGTGGAATTTTCGCTAGTAACCCACGCTAGCGTTAGTCCGCACATGCATGTAGTGTTGCATATCCTCCTTCTGCTCTTGGTTAACCCCAAGCATTGTTCGTGTTTGTTCGTCTGTTTTATTTTCTCCTTTCCCCCCGATCGTATTCATGTAGAGGTAAAGAAATGTGCGTTACCCACCTCGAACCACTAGTTGATCACCGACCGGCCGAGAAGTTGAATGGTTAGAAAATTTGATATGGCGTGTCGGGGAGAGGGGCGTATAGTTTCAACCTGACTGTATATTCTAAATGCGTGTGTTAGACTTTCCAGTTCTTTTTTTTTCATTTTTTTCAAATATTTTGATGACATCCTTACACATTTAGGGATTGTTTTTTTCCTGCGATCTACTATGTTTGTATCTAGCTGTGCATTTTCTTAGTATGTGGTTAAGTGGCATCCTTGCAATTATGAATTGTAAGGGTGATAGAGAATCTCCTTGGAAAATACCTCTCTGGATCTTTGTTTTGGCTAAGCTTCTTCCTCCTGCTGTCAATTCCACTCTTCAAGTTTTCATATGATATTTTGTACATTTTGAGGCAGTTTATAATCCAGCTTTGTGGAACGATATCATATGCCTTTTTGTAATCAATCCAGGCCATAGCTAGATTTTTCCATCTGGTCTTGCTATTGTTTAAGATTTGTTGATCTATGTAAAGTAACTCTGCTGTGCCTCTGGTTCCTTTCTTCTTCTTCTTCTTCTTCTTCTTCTTCTTCTTCTTCTTCTTCTTCTTATTATTATTATTATTATTATTATTATTATTATTATTTCCATAAAACATTTTGTAAGATTTATGGACGAAATTTTGTCTCACGTCATTTGGTCATAATCGCAGGTTTTGTTATTTCCAACTGAAGCTATATGATAAAATCAAAGGGAATTTTTTGGCAATAATTTTAAAGGTTACAGAAAATAGTAGAAAATAACTTCATTTTTGCAGGTGCTCCTTGTAATATATCACATTAGCATCAAATATTAAAAATAAGCATAAATTATCATAACTTAAATTTGGAATGATTTTAGAAGATTCATAGTATATAGGTTGACAGATTGGCGTTAACGGCATGTCAACCCATTTAGGGTTATTTTAGACCAAGAATTAAGTGAATCGCGTTGATTGTACTTTCTTTGTAACAATTTTTCGTGTAGTTGTTACTGAAGATATTTTTTTCAGATGGTATTATTGAACACAAATAATTTTTTGATAAATCTATTTCCTCCAAAATTGGAATCTAAAAAGAACTACCACCCTGCTCTGCATGGATCCGTGAGTAATGACAATAAAAAAGCACTTTGCAATCAAACAAATCTCCAGAACAAGAGTCTCCCTATCAGATGCAGTTTAGTGTCTTACCAAAGATAACTTCTTTTGGGGAAATGTTAACTTTCTTCAGAGGATACTGTTAGCATTTCATTAACCCCTACATTTAAACGTATGTATCTTCACTTCGAAAATAATGAATAAAATTACATAAAGTGGGTTTTTATTTATTCTCAGATTATGTAAAAGAAGAAAATGTTTCTGTCATTCATTGTACTGATCTTAATAGAGAAGCAATTCCTAAATCAGTATAAAACATTATTAAATCGAAATGTTTTAATTCAAACTCACTTAATTCCAAACGCAGATGATATGATATCATATTTGTGGTTGTATTCATATCCCTAGAAAATAATACTGTCTGGCTGGAAACGCTACTCTTCTTTAGTTCTAGTGCCATAGCTTGTCTTTACTGCTGCCACCATAATTGTAACATGTGTAAATCCAAAGATCATTGCCATTCCTTACACGTAAAACCATGATTTAAAATCTCAAGCGAAAAACCAAATCACATATCTCATTCTGTTTTAAAATTAAAAAAGAAACGCAAACATATCAGATGTTGTCAAATATAACACCGTTTTTTTTTCTTACACATTTAAATCTGATTCAAGATGACTATTTGAAATAAAGAAAATAAGATTTTTTAAAAAAATCAACGCAAAAAGAATAAAATAAAATAAAACTGAGAAAATAGAAAGAGCTGTTAACGAAAAAACGATTTTCTTAAAGCCAGAATTTATGAGTCCCTAGGCCAGAACAAAAGACGAAGCAATCGCATTATGCCAAGAAACGTGGAAAAGGCAGAGTTTTCACTTGTTTGATAATGCGTTAGTCAGAAAAGACACGTTGGATTTCAATGCAGAGTCACGTAGGTGAATGGCGAATAGCAATGCCTTGATCATTGCTGCATGTCATCCGGTAACCCTTTATCGAAAACATGGGACATCGTTCATAAAGTGGCCATTTTGATTGGTTGCGACAAGGCCTTTACAGTAATTACGATATTAGCACTGAGTCATGTGCCTGTCACGTGCGTGTTGTCGTTGCCTCTGACCGAATAGAAATTAAAATGAGGGAAGAAAAAATTACTTTTAATATTGACTGGATGATCATTTATCGAAATCGGATTTAATTTTGTGTAAGAAATGGAATTTTTGTGCAAATACTGATATTGTAATATGTAACTCTTTTCTATGATATACAAACAATTATGTTCGCTTGTTAAAAATACAATAAAGATTAATGATTGTCACGAACATATAAGAAGAGCTAAGATGTACAGAACGTTAACAGAAAAAAAAAAGCTTTTCTTAACCTGATATTGCTGGTGGGAAGTTAAAAATAATAATTTTAATAAAATTTCAGGGGTTATTTCTTGTAGAAGATATTCACATGCAGATTTTATAAGCTTGAAAAATACAAATGTAAGAGTAGCCAGTTTGAGTGCTCAATGACAACGGCTATTGGCTGTATAATTAATTAATTTGTAATAAAAATGCATCATTTTTAAAAATGAATGTATAAACATTATACCTGATTATAATATATAATCAAATTCCTATTTTTTTTATTAAAAAAACAAAACAAAAAAATAATTAAAAGACTAAAAAAATAAATTCTCTTCTCGCCGACAGAAATATAAACATACCTAAATGATATTCAAATACTAAACATCATTTATTTTAACCTTCTGAAGAGGGTCATCATAGAGCCGAAATGAATTCATAATGCCACCGAAGAACAACATTTTTTTTGTATTTTTTTAATATATATATATATATATATATATATATATATATATATATATATATATATATATATATATATTGTGTAAGCGTTTTGGAAAAACTACGAATATCTTGGTAGATGAGTTGTCTTTTTAGATTCAGCAGTATATACTGTATACAAATGAACACGAAAATATCATGATTCTCAATTTGATCCTCTATGCATGATCATTGTCTATTGAAAAGAAAAATGAGTTTGTATGCATGTGATTATTTTGTGTCTGTGAATGATTTGGTTTGGTCTTTTTTCCCAATAACTCCCCTGAATTTCATTTCTCTTTTTGAGTCGGAGGATCTTAAGATATGCTTATCGATTACGACACGAAAATGGATCTTGTGGCGAGACTTCCGTTCTGAAATTTGAAGAGTGTGTCGGTAACCGTTTTGTTGTCATTAATCCCAAAACCATTGTGAACCGGTGTAGGAATAGCTGGAAATAATCTATCTATCTATCTATCTATCTATCTATCTCTGTTTATTTCTTTTCTTAGTCTCTCTCAATCAGTATCTTCATTTCGATTTATCTTTATCAGTCTCTGTTTATCTTTCTTTCTTTCTAGCTATCGATTAATCTATGTATTCATTGAAGTATCTATAGTGGTGTCAATGTTTCTTAGTTTATTTGTTTCTTTCTTTCGTTAATTTTCTATCTCTCTATTTATCTAGATAGATTGCAAGCAATATTTTGTTATCTTTATTATTCCTACTTTCTTTCTTTTTTTCATACATATAAACTCTGACATATAAAGCCGGCTCAATGTATAAGCAAGTCGATCTAAAAGAAAAAAAAGGTTTAACTATCTTGCTCTAGACCTTGGAGACCTTGAAATATATAAATGACTATTATGTTCTTTACCTCTGGAACATTGGGAACGTTTGTAAAGAGGACTGCAAGCTCACAACGAAAATATATACTCAATATTTTTTTTTCTACTTGGAGGAAAATTTATAATTTAAAATGATATCATGCGTTCGTGTCATATCAGCCGTTATCCATCTTTATTACCCACTTTAAAAATTGCTTATTCAAGAAAATTCGATTATGTAGTAAAGAAAAGTAGGGAATAAGCGAGAGTAAATCATCATCATCATCATCATCATCATCATCATCATCACCACCTCGTGCTGACAGCATGGATTTTCCTGACTTTCTCTCTCCATTCGTCCCAACCAAACATTATTCCCAGCAGGGCTTCCAGACTGCAACCTGTGTCTGCACAGGGCTCATATAAATAAGTTCTTGTTTGTTGGCTAACACTGGGACGTCCATAAGAATGAGTACTTCGGAGAACATCACTTATGAGTTCGTCCTTGTTTCTCTTATTTGAATAGTTTTAGAGATGGGAGGTAATTGGCCGTACAGCTATTCTTTCATGGGATACTGTTTCCTGGATCCGTTCAATATAACACGTAAAATTATTGTGCTGTTCATGTCAAGATTTTTCTCAGTGCGTTTTGTCAGCGTCCAAGTGGTACATCCGAACAGTTGTATTGACACAGCTGCTACTTGGAAGAAATCCCATTTTTTATGGAATAGATCTTTCTTCCAAATGATTGATAGCCTATCGATAGCAGTCTACGTTTTCGCTTGGTTCATATTGATATCACTTTCAGTGGATGATATGGAACTTCCGAGGTACGTAAATGTTCAGTTCTATTTCAAACAATTCAGTTTAACATAAGTCATCATCATCATGTCATGCCGCTAACACGGATATCGCTGACCCTTTCACGTCACTTCTCCCTATCGTTCATCCCCTATGGCAGGTCTTCAGGGCTACATCCCATATCCTCACATAGCTGCTGTATGTATGTTCGGGCTGGTCGCCTGCTTATGCTTGGCCATATGCAGGGGTCCATAGGAGTACATCACTGATGAGTTCGTCCTTGCTTCTCCTGCCGTGTCCTGTATGTCTGGTTTGTCTAACTTGTGTAGTTTTCGTGATGGTAAGCAGGTGTCTGTATAGTTGGTGTCTTGTGGGGTGTTGCCGCCAGGACTTGCTCAGTATTGCTCTCAACATTCTTGTGTAATTGCTGTCTAGCTTCTTTAGCCGTTTAGTTAGCGTCCAAGTAGTGCATCTATATAGCAGTATCGATACGACTGCGGTCTGGAAGAAACTGCATTTCATTTTATCGGTCAGGTCTGGGAGCAATGGCAATGATGGGGTGATCCGCATTCCCCAAATCACCATCATCTCTTGAACCTCATCATCAGATCGTTTGGTGTCATATCGAGAACACTCGTTTGGTGGAGGGTCTTACCCCACAAGCGAGGTGCAGTTGGTGTATTCTAATGACCCAGCCGACGGTTTAATACACAGAATTAGGGTCAAAACAGTTGCATTTCAGATAATTCAGTGTAGCACAAGTACACAGTTTAGAGATCAAAACAGTTCCATTTCGAGCAATTCGGTTCAGGATAAGTACACAGTTTAAATGCCAAAACCAGTAAACTCGACCTGGGTGAAAGTCTATTTAACCCATCGATAGGACTTTTATCCGGTACTACCACTCCGATCCGAGCCACAGAAGATCTGGGAGCGATGGCAATGAAGGAGTACTCCACATTCCCCAAAGCTATATCATTACTGAAACCTCATCATCAGATAGTTTAGTGTAATATCCAGGAAACTCGTTGGGGAAGTCTTACCCCTCTGCAGAGAAACAACCGATTGGGCAATGAATAGTTTAAGAAAAAATCTAAAGTGGAGATGTACATTTTTGTTACGTGCATTTTTGAACACATTCTGGAAGAAGTTCCCAACAAAACAGCAGCTTTACGGCCACTTTCTTCTCCTCTCACGAGTTATTCGAGTAAAAACTACACACACACACACACACACACACATATATATATATATATATATATATATATATATATATATATATATATATGACGAGGAAATATGACACCCTCATACATTCGCCGGTTTATAGGGAAATGAGGGGTGACACGCTGGCCGTCAGTCGTCAATACTTCTAATCAAGATTAGTAACAGTGAAAAGGCCGTCTCTCTTCAACCCCTCCACCTATTAGCACAAAGTGACATGGGCATAAGAAAACCTCACTCTCTATTAGCCGTGCATTTGTCAGCGGAGAGAGGCAGACCAGCAACCATGATTAGTGTGGAGGAATATACCGCCAAAAAGCCAATACGTGATAATTTTTCAAACAACGTAAACTAACTAGTTGCCGTTTCTTCGTCGGAGAGTGAAGACACATAATTTGGGACAAGGATGAAACTCAAATTCCAAAGTCATGCTGTGCAGAGAACACTGAGAGAAAAGAAAAAGTTTCTCCTTGGAATGAATTCGCAATCTGAGGTATGGTGAGCCTCGTTAAACGAACACCCGAAGAAAAGACTTGTCCAGGAAGAAATCTTGGTCTTATCTGAAATAATACGCACATCTCTCTATCAACGTATTATGGCAGCCCAATAACGATCGGAGAAAGAGGAAAGAAAAAACTCTACAAAATCCCAAGTAAGTGAACATACAATTGAAGTATATTCAAATTTATCTTGCTGTATTCATGCTGACGTGATGGAAGATAAATTACGGGAGGAAAGAATAACTCTGATAAAATATAGGAGAAAGGAAGAGGGAATATTCCCCTAATGCTAAACTTGAGATTTGGAGTACGGGCTCTGCCATCAAATCCCAAAGGCTGTAGGAAAGTGGACCGAATATACAGCTGATGGACTGTATTTTCACTTTCTGCAATTTAGAAGAAAGACTTTCTCGCTCCTGGCTTTTACCTGAATTATTTGTTTGTTTTTTTTTTCCTTTCTTTTAATCAATAAAAGAATATTGTTTTTAATCTTGTTGACCCAAACACAGCAGTTCAGAGTGTTTTTATTTTGTTGTGGAAGTATTGTATTTGTCGAAGGCCTTGTGTTGGAGGGGGAAAGCTATCCAGTTAGCTGTGTTAAATTTTAATAATTTACCTATAACCCACCTAGCAGCTTTAAAATGTTGTTAAGCAAGGGAGTTGGTGATACCTGTAATATTAAATAGCGTCAGCAAACCCCAGACAACGCGTGTGCCCTTTGCAAGCCTGCGGGGCACATGGCAGCGTAACTATATATATATATATATATATGCGCGTATTTGCGTGTGCGTGTGTGTGTGTATGTGTGTGTCTGCATCTAGTCTGTCTGCATGGGTATGTATGTATATGTGTGTGTGCATGTGTGTGTGTGTGTGTTTGTGTGTGTGTGTTTAGCAAATCCCTCCATCAGGTGCAGTATGTAACGTAAGATCAATTTATATTTTGAGAATTTTTGCTCTGCACGTTCTTTCCAATGACTTTCAATACATTCTCTATAGAATTCATATAAGTGCTTTGTAGTGGCCATGTCATAACAGCTATTTCTTCCTCTTCAAGAAAACTTAACACAAGTTTAGCTTTGTGGCAATGAGCCTTGTCTTGCATAAATTTTGGAGCATCAAAATTAGCGATCAAGTTCTTTAAAAATAGCCTAAATTTCTATAACTCAACAGCGTTCCTTAAGTTTTTACCATGACAAAATGTGTATCTTTTTTTATTTTTTTAGTTCCCAATTAAGTTACAGTAAAAAAATTGAAGCATTATTTTTGATAAATACATATATGTTCAAAGTATATTTTGGGAAATTTTCGTAAAAGTACACGTAATTTTTTCAAGTAAAAATCATTTAAATATTTGTTGGTGCTCCTTTCGTTAACATATAGCCGCTACTGAATATGAATATATATATATATATATATATATATATATATATATATATATATATATATATATATACTGAAAATATTATCGTAAGGAAAATGTATACTTTGGTGGAGCTATAAATTTGTTTTATTTACTCTGCCACTATATTTGTTGGCTAAAATTTCTATTTAAAATCATCTTAAGTATGAAAATAAGAATAAGATAATAATATAAGAAAATATTCCCTGAAGACGAGTTTTTAGCTGGCATACTTAACTTAGTTGTATTATTATTATTATTATTATTATTATTATTATTATTATTATCTTATCTTATCTTAGATGTATTGTTAAGATAATTCTAAATAGACCAGATAAAGAGTTTTTTCCCGTCTGTAGGCAGGCAATCTATAGACAGAAATGAACCATAAAATAAAAAGAAAAAAAAACTTTAAATTCAAATATCAAGCGTGAGTATTTTGTTGATAAACTGTTTCGTATAACATCTTGCTCGTTTCCGTAGACATCAGTATTGAAACATTCACTTTGGTTGTTATATAGGAGTTAACTTTTAACTCAAATTTAAAAAAAATACTCTCTAGTGTTTAAATTAATCATTTAACAGTTTATTGTTTTCGATAGAAATCAAATAGCATTGATTTATGCTTAGTTCCTGGTCAAACCCTTGATACAAAAATTGGCCCTGATACGCTTCCTATTTACTTTTTTGTATTTGTGTGTTGTTTTTATTTGTTCTTCTGTTCGGAGGATGCATATTTGCATACGGAATACGTCTCGCCAGGCATAACAATGTACCTCTTTTGAGGTTGGCATGGCACGTAGAATATATTACTCATGTTACTGTAATATCCCTTCCCCACGCATATCTTGAGCAATTTTGTCTTCTTTTGTACGGAGAATATGTTGCTAGGTTAACTTCTAGCCTGCTCGAACGTTGCCGTAGAATTTAAAACCTGCGTATACTGTCTTCAAAGTTTTGTCCACGTTTGTTCTTATTGTATTTATTTTTGGCTTGTGCAGATATGAAGACACTGTTACTAGACGAAATAACCCTTGCTTTGAATGTTGACAAGAGAACTTAAACAAATCATTTCTTCTAAATGTACTCATTCCCTCAAATTATTTTGTTCTGTTTTCTTTTATTTAGTTACAGGATTGCTTCCTTAAGAAATAAACTGATTTTCTAACCGGATTCCACGTCTTTGCAACAAGACAGAAACCGCACTCTCGGTGGAGCTTAGAATATACATTTTATTACTTCTGCTTAGTGACAACAAAACACAAAAAAATGGAGTGTTCTGTGTGTGAGACAAAACTCCATGATCCTAGGCCAGTTCTAAAAATCCATGCAGTGTTCACTACACTTAATGACAGGTTCAATCCGGTTCTAGTGATCATAAATGTTAGGTTCTAATCTACGGGTCAAGTAGATAGATTTGAAATTATTCGTATTTGACATGACAGTGTCCAATATATGCATTTCAAGACACTCGTACATAAAAAATATAAATTAGCCCAGTTGGCTGGGGCTGTAGAATATGTCGACGGTATCTCTGCATAGGGATAACACTTTCCCAACGAGTGTCCGAGATAAGACACGAAACACTGATGGTGAGGCTCCAGTAATGCTGAGTACCTCCTTGTGGAATGCTGAGTACCTCCTTCATTGCCATCACTCCCAGGTTAATTCTGGTTCAGAGTGGTAGCACCTGATAAGATCTTATTGATGGGCTCAATAGAAGTAAACAGAGTACTTATGTTAAACTGAATTGTTTAATTGTTTTTACATTTAAAATGTGTATTCATGTCAAGCTGAACTTTAAAAAATATAGAACTGTTTTTATATTTAAACTGCGAACTAATACTAAACAGATTTATTTGAAGTAGAACTGTTTATATGAATAAAAATGGATTAGGCTTTTAGTAAACTACAACGGTTGATATGCCATATAACCAAACCAAATCAAAAATGTTAATATGAACGTACACAAAAGCTATTACCAAACCACATGAAAGAAAATAAACATTGATGTGTTGCTATGCCATTAAAACAATCAACCAGTCTCTCAATCATTAAAAATAGAAATCACCTTTTTCTTAGCTTGGAAATTCTAGCATAAATAAATTTCAATCAGTGCACACATTATTGTCAGAACTAAGTGTTCAAGCATACACCTTATAATGTACTGATACATAAAAAGAAAACAAGATAATACGTGTACATTTTTTTGGTAATTATATACTTTAAAGAGGGCAAATAAAATTCACATAACGCCAATAAAATTGGAAAAGATAAGAATCCAGGTTGTCTACCTCCAGCTGAGTTTAAACAGAAATGTAGATAGGGGTCTTGACCTTGATATGACAACTAATGAAGAAAAAGGACAATTCTAAATTCAAACCAGTCAAAAATCTTCAAAACTCAACTTGTGTCGCATCCAGCCTATGGTGGCGGAGTAAGGCCCCCACACACACACACAAACACAACGATATATATATATATATATATATATATATATATATATATATATATATATATATATATATATATATATATATTAATTACACATTCATTAAAATTAAATGATATAGTAATGGCTATAGTGATAGACAGCAACATTGTAAACGAGTTTGAACTCCTAAAAGGGAACCAGATAGAAAATATTGCACAGAGTAAGAGGTGCATACGATAAATTTACACTTTTTTCGTGTAGGTATTTAAAATTGGCGTAGACTCTTGAAAATTCAGTATGTTATTGCTATACATCTTATAAGATGACTGATTATGTTTTATGATTTCAGCTTCAAATGAACAGCTACAGCAGCAATTGGAATACACCCTACTAAAGCCTGATTGTCACAGCTAGTGAATTTCTAAAGTTGAATTTGACACTTTAGAAGAACGATATGTTATAAAACTCTGTTTTAAACTTGGAAAAAATGCCACAGATACATATGGAATCCTTCATACTGCTTTTGGACAATCTTGCATGAATCGAGCATCAGTATTTCAGAGGAAAAAGTGAATCAAGGAAGGAAGGGAGTGTGTGAGGGATGATGGGAGGTGTGGAAGGAGTAAGGAAGTCAATAGACCAGAGTTGATTGGCCAAAGGGTTAGGGTTATGGTTAGGGTTACTATGTTGAGGTTTTAAAGGAGTTCAGGAAGAATTTTCGTCGGAAAAGGCCAGCACTCCTCAAATCGGGTCAGTGGTGTTTCCACCAGGACAAAACACCAGTCCACAACTCCCCACTTGTCACTGACTATTTGACCAAGATGGGCATCAAGAGAGTTCCTCACCGTTCCTATAGTCAATATCTTGCTCCCTGCGGCTTTTGGTTATTCCCTAAGCTCAGAGTCTGTCGTTATGAGACAATTAATGAGATGAAAGAGGTTGTAACGAGTGTCATTGACACGCTCACACAAGAGGACATGCATGGGGCCTTCCAGACGTTTTTGTAACGGTACAACAAGTGCGTTGCAGCCGCAGGAGATTACTTCGAAGGGGACTAGAGTTTAATGTGTGTACTATCAATAAAAGTGCCCTTACAAAAAAAATCTGGAAACTTATCTTATGCACCTCGTACATATGTTTAAACTATAAAAAAGACGGTTGCTCTAGTTTTCATGAGAGAAAAAACGTTTTTTAAGACACGTGTATCACCACGAAGGGCCTTTACGTGATCGTCTGGTTTTCTGGAGCAAAGCAATGAATCAACAACGCAATAACCTTTTTAAACGTATGCCCTCCCATGCTTTTTTTCCGACTCACATTTATATGAGAATACTTGTGGGAAAACAATACCACGCGTCTATCTAAAGTTTGTTAATGTTTTGTTTATTTTTGAAGTTTTAAAAAATTTTCATTTTTGTTAGTTTAATAACAAATTCACATTCATCGGTGATTTAGAACCAAAACTCACCTTGTAGATTGCCCAGTCGGCTGGGGCTGTAGAATAGACTGTCTGCACCTCTGCAGAGGGGTAAGATCCCCCCCCCTAATCAGTGTCCTGAATATGACACTAAACAGTCGGATGGTGAGGTACCAGTCATGCTGGGGCATTGGGGAATATGGAGCACCCCTTCATTGTCATTGCTCCTAGGTCAACTCTAGCCTTGCGGGGGAGCACCTGACAGAGCCCTATCTATGGGTTAAATAGAACTAATGGCATACTTATTCTAAACTGAATAGCTTGAAATAGAAATGTTTTTGACAATTAAACCGTACTTACATTTAAACTGCGTGCTTATGCTAAACTGAATTATTTAAAATAGAACTGTTTTTGGCATTGAAACTGAACTTTCACGAAACGGAATTGTTATATATAACTGCTTGAATAAACTGAATAGTTTGAAATTGAAATGTTTTTGACAAACTGCGTATTCATACTAAACTGAATTGTTTGAAATAGAACTGATTATTTACATAAAAATGGATATGGCGTTAAATAACCTACAAAGGTTGATATGCCATAAACCAAACCAAATAACAGTTATGATACAATAGCTGAGGAGAGCATAAAATGGTCCATACATTTCTCAAGGCTATTAGTCCGAAAAAGAACGTAATAGCCCAACTAGATTTCGAAATTGCTTTCTGCGATATCAAAATCAATCACGTTAGCCACTACGCTACAGTGAAGCCTCTACCATCGGTTCTTACAATAAATTCTCTCTGTAGTTATTAGTCATAGTTTTTTTTTCATTCGGGAGATTCGTTTATTAAAGGGAATGCTAAGTCCTATACCTTATATTACGCACTTTTATTTTTTTCGAGTCCTAACGAAATATTTCCTTTTTTCCATTTGGTTGGGCATAAAATTTGTTGACTATCTCGTGCTGAGGTGTTATATCCTCATCACAAAATCTGGTGCCCAGAATATGAGACGAAATTGCAAACTTCTGAGGCTCTGATGCGTATGAAGTACTTTTTCATTGCTACCACTTCCAGTCTGTTTATAACGGTTAAAGACAAAACCTTGAGACAAATAAATCTTTTTGAATTTTAACCGTATTCGGTAGAAATACCTGCAGTCATGTATCTCTAAATTATTTCACTGAAAATTGTTGCTTGAAGCTATAATTGTTTACAAAGTATTATAATAGTCACTTGAAACCGTATAACTGAAGATTTATCGTTTTTTGCAGTGGCTAACTTATCGCATTGAAGCATCGTATAAAGCGAGTTCGAAATCCAATTTAGCTGTTACGACACTTTTGGACTAATTATTGGGACAGTTAAGAAGTCGCTAAAATCACCAGCTATGGATGAAATAGTACAACTATTTTTGGTCTGGGATGGCGGTAACATTAAATAATTCACGAAGTTGATATGCATTGAAAGAAAGAAACAAAAAGAAATCATATTACTGTGTACAAAAAAAAAAGAAGATTTTTATTAAATGTAAATATTTACCTGAAATGATTAATGGTATTAGTGTTATATAATTACAGAATTATTTTTTTATATTAATCATTTTTCTTTAATTATATTTTATCATTCAGTTTGGTTGGGCTTTGAACTATTCGGCTCTTTGTGCAGGTGAACACACATTGAGTACAGTTCACGTAGAGGATATGACAATCAAAAATGTCATAATAAAAACCCCAGATAGGAAAATCGGACTGGGGTGTGAATGACGTCATGCCCGGAAACGAAGGGCTGAGAATTTGCTGATTTTACAAAAGAGTTAGCTGAGATCCGACTCTGGGCCGGACCAGTCAAGCTGGGGGCTACGGGATGCGCAGTGCATTTGTTGGGTCAGATAATACAGTCAGCATAGTAAAAATTCTCCCCCTCTCTTTCTCTTTCTCTCTCTCTCTCTCTCCTTGTGTCGAAAAACTGAAGTCAAGAAGATAATAAACGTTTCGTAATTGAACAACGGAGAGTCGTCAGTGTTTCGCATTTCCCTGCACCAGTATATTTTACATTAGTGAGAATACTTGAACGATACAACTTCTTTGTTTTAGATAGGAATAATATATATCATATAACTGTATATAAAATCCCTTAAACACAACTACATAAACAAAATATATATATATATATATATATATATGTGTGTGTGTGTGTGCGTGTGTGTACGAGGTGCCTTCAATAAGTTTCCAGACTTGTAGTGTACAGACATTTAAAATTGTCGTAGTCTCTCGAAAATTCAGTCTGTTATTGCTGAACATCTTATGTGATGACTGACCCATTTTTATCATTTCAGGTTCAATTAAACATTGGAATACCCCCTACTAATGCCTGATTGTCACAACTGGTAAATTTCAAAAATGCCATCTAGACGTGAGGAAACTTTAGAAGAACGGTATGTAATGAAATTCTATTTTAAACTTGAAAAAATGCCACAGAAACGTATGGAATACTTCAAACTGCTTTTCGACCACCTTGCATGAATCGAGCATCAGTTTTTGAGTGTCATAAGAGATTCAAGGTAGGCAGGGAGTCTTTGAGGGAGGATGAGAGGTATGGGAGGAGTGAGGAAGTCAGAACACCAGAGTTGATTGGCCAAATAAAGAATTTCATGGATAAGGACGGTCGTATGTCTATAGAGACAATAGGTGTACAGTTCGATGTCAGTGTGCGAACTGTACGCAAAATTATTCGCGAGGAACTGAAGATGCGGCAGATTTGCGCGAAGTTTGTCCCAAGGGTGCTCAGAGAAGATCAGAAAGAAAGACTTTGTCATGACAGCAGGGAGATGGTCGGGCTGATCAATTCTAATCCCGCAGTTCTTGATGCTCTGGTGACCTGGGATGAAAGCCGGATCTAGTGCTATGACCCAGAGATCAAGAGAGAGAGAGAGAGTTCCCAGTGGAAGCCTGCTGGCTCTCACAAACCCAAGAAGGCCAAACAGAGCAAATCCACCCACAAACCTCTGATGATCCTTCTTTTTTTTTTTTTGACTGCATTGGCATGATCTACATGCACTGGGTTCCCACTTGACAGACAGTTAACAAGGAATACTATGTTGAGTTTTTAAGGGAGATCGGGTAGAGATTCTGTCGGAAGAGGCCAGCACTCTTCAAATCAGGTCAGTGGCGTTTCCACCAGGACAATGCACCAATGCACAACTCCATCCTTGTCACAGATTATTTGACCAAGATGGGCATCAAGAGAGTTCCTCACCCTCCTTACATTCCAGAGCTTGCTCCCTGTGACTTTTGGTTATTTCCTTAAGCTCTAGGAAAACTTAGAGGCTGTCGTTATGAGACAATTGAGGAGATGAAAGAGGCAATGACGAAGGTCATTACACGCTCACACAAGAGGACTTTCATGGGGCTTTCCAGGTGTTGTAGGAACGGTACGACAAGTGCTTTGCAGCCGGAGGAGATTACTTCGAGGGGGACTAGAATTTCATGTGTGTACTATCAATAAAAGTGCCCATACGAAAAAATTGAGGAAACTTATTTAATAAGCCGTATATATATATATATATATATAATCTGATTCTCTAACCTCTAGGCGTAAAATAACACATGACAGGTTGACATATTATAATCAATCAGTCAATGAATCACTTGAACTAGTTCCTCCTATGATACGAACACATCGTCTCCTAGACGATGATTCGATTAAGTGACCCTTTTCCTTGAATCACTCTTTCTTCGACTATCGTCGAACAACATTCAGTGAGTGTGCTCTCCGTATGATCGCTCAGCAACAATTGGTAACAAATTATACAAATCCGACTCAAAAGAGAAACCAAATTAATTGATACCTACCTGATTAGCAACAGATTAATCATTGGGCCAAAAGCAAACGACTTGCAGGCAAGGTTGAATCCACAGAGAGATACATTGGGTTCAAGCAGTTTAAACAGTTTTAAACATATCTGATCCCCATCTTAACCTAATATAATCGATAGATTATTATGAAACGTTTATAGTTTTAAACTGTTATTATATGAGAATCCCTGTAATTTGAAGATAACTTGTAGTAACGTAACAATAATGATGAATTCCCTTGCAATCATATCAAAGGCAGAGAAAGTACTTTCTAACTCTATATTACATTCAGGTTAAAATTCTTAAGGATGCCCTGATTTGGTAACTTTTGCAGTCTGCACAATTATACCCGATTAATGCATCAACCCTATGTTATGAAAATTATCTTAAGATAAATTCAGTTAGTCACAGGTTTGAATCGAGACTGTAAAATCCCGGTGTCCGCACCACAAGAAAAAAAATAAAGTAAAACTTCCGAAATAATGCAGGGATTTTAACTATTCCTCATGTTCTTCCTAGTTGGAGTGGTGAGAGGCGATTGGCCCCTGGCAACATGGAAGTTAGGGCTGATATCTTACTATCACAAATATAGACAGCAGACGAAATTTCTCATGACATTCTGTCCAGCGACCAACTTCTCACTTTTAAGTCTATGTTTTGTTCAGTCATTGTAGATGGTTTTGAGGCAGCAAAGCCGGCCATTTTTTCAGCTACAACGCTTCTGATTGTTTCCTGTTTAAATAGGATATTTGCTTCCCTGTAAAGGATTCTTCCTTATATAAGAAGAACCCCAAAATATCAAGCGCGTAACTCTAAACTTTAAAAAATAAAGCATTAGTCAAATGAAGGCACCCGCTACAAAGACCTCTATTTTTTTTAACATTCAAAAGTAAACCTTTCATGCCCATCCGAAAAATGCTTTCTCTTAGCTATTCTTTGTATATTACTATACACATAATTGTTAGCGTGTTCGCTAATCGCCCGGAAGACCTGGGTTCAATACCAGGTCGAGTCATACCAAAGACTCAAAAACTGCACTTGATGCCTCCTTCCTTAACATTCAACATTATGAGGTACGATTCTGGGAAAGGTGTAACGCCTTCCCTTATACCTTTGTGTAGTAGCTATCTAAAAAGGAGTCGTCGGGTCATCCTCGACAACGGTCGCCAACTTTACTTTTTATTCACATAGTTTGACTTACGTCCATCCATCTATCCATACATATTTGGCGGATGATTGTGCAAATCATTAAGTAAAATACAAATTTATTATTATTTCGTTGATTTCAGTTAAAAGTTTATTAAAAAATAGAAGTTACAAAGTCTTTTCTTGTTAGAAAAGATAATATTATATAAAGCGTAAATATTTTCTAATATTTATTGCAAGAAAAGTTTATTCATTTGAGGTATCGGTTGTTTTTACACTTATTTTTTCCTGCGTGTATGAGGTCTTCCGATATGTATGTCATTATGTTGTGGGAAAGCAATATTATGACACTTATGTAACTTGGTAAGGAAAATTAAATAATCAGCAGGCAAACATATTTTCATATCAATTCGAACATATTTCCTACACAAAAAAAAAAAAAGAATCAAAATGAAGACAATCAAAAGGTTGATATTTGTTTTGAAATTAGTATTTGCATTAATAAATCTAGGCTATTTCCGGTGAATTGATTTATTTTGAATTTTGTAGAATAACAGAATTCACTCAAGCCATGTCCTCCTGTGGACTCCTTCGCATGGATGAACAAAGGTCGGGCAACCAGCTAGAACCTATCTACAACAGCTCTACGTCGATACAGGATGTAGCCTGGAATACCTACCGGGAGCGATGGACGATAGAGACGGGTGACTAGAGAAGGTAAGAGAAATCTATGCTAACAGCGATACAGGATGATGATACTGGATGGAAGAAATGAGCAGTCAATAAATATATATCTATTTGATATTTACTTAAAACTGAAAAAAAAATCCTATTTTATCGCCTTATTTATATGATTCAGTTAGAGTCTTGAGGAGATAGGAGGCTTGGATGATTTACGTATGATTCTAAATAGTTTTAAAATGTATTTTAAACAATCTTGATGAGAACAGATTTCCTAATATTTCGGGGTTTTAATCCTTCAAATTTTTCGCAGCAAGTCAAATGTTGTCGTTTGCGAAATCTTAAAGAAATTTTTAAATAAGTGAAAAAATACAAATATTACAGCTTTTCAAGCTTATTTTCTGTACAAAAATTCACACCTTTTAGTATATACGAACGTACATATATGATTGTCTCCACGTGCATATACATGCATATAATAAAATTGTACACTTTATTACTCATATAGATGTGCTTGCACTTAAATGTCCATGGATTATTGCAAGGAGGAGTAATATTCCCCTGAATCCAATCCCAATATTCATTTTTTATATCATCCACTTTATTGATGAAATGAGTTTCTTGTAAATACTAAAAAGAAAACTGTATAAATGCCCACCAATGTTTATTTTCATAAATCGCTAGTAAAGTATTTTGTCAAAATTATTAAGGCTAAAAGATTATAAATTTTCAAATATTTATCAAATAAGTGAAAACAAATGAATAACTATCATAGTCACTTCTAAAATATTCCAATTTTTTTTTAATAAGAAAAAAAAATCATTATCAGAACCTAGTATCATATGAATGGATACGTGGGAATCATGATTGTATTTCTACAGTCGGATTAAAAAAGAATTTGCCAATGAAAATATTCAGGGACGATGTTATTATTCTCCTGACAAATTAATTGAAAAATAGATAAACCATTTTTTCTTTTACTTATTATTCGATGGTTGACACAAACACATAATGACGTCACATGTCGGGAAAGATTAACAATATTCTACATATCTACGCAACCGTTTCAGCTCATTTTGAAAAAAGATTATCTCTTATTTCATTATTATTTTCGAGAAAATTAAAAGGAGCTCATTGGCCCAGTGGGTAGAGTGTTCACCAATGAGCTTGGAGACCTGGGTCCAATCCCAGGTCACATCATACCAAAGACTTTTTAAATGGCACTTGATACCTCCTTGCTTAACACTCAGCAATAAGGTACGTATCGAGGGTAAAGTAGAGCAATCCAGGGAAAGTAGTAGCGGCATCCCCTACACCTCGGTGTAGTAGCTATTGAAAAGGAGCTTGCTGGTCGCCCTCGACTAAAGGGAGACAACTTTACTTACTTATGTATAATACTCACATTTGTTACATGAAAGTCTTGTCAAATTATGAATTCAATCCCTCAATTCGAGGTTTTTCTATGTGTAGCTTTATATAATTATTTATATTTTACCGCGAAATAAATGGCAAGCAGTTACAATCAGTAGGCCATTTAACATACATTGATAGCAATATCTCATATGAGACTCTCCCTAGCTAATGTACAGGACTGTGGCATCGTACTTAGAGAGTACAAACTCCAATCAGCTATTGCACTTATTTTTGGACTTATAACCTTGGGAAGGGTTAAATTGGTTAAATTGTGCCAAAAATCATCTATAATGATGTATTTTGAATCAAATAAGCCATGAAGATCAATATGCCATTAACCAAAGAAACCAAACCAATATTCTTATAAACATGCATAGGAAAACTGTGGACTACTATCAACAGTTTATTAGCCTTACAGAAATCTGATCTCTCCTATGGAATGATAGGGGAATTCTTCTAAGCTGTTTCTGGGACAGTAGTATAATATACCTACAATATTTGTACCTTAATAAGTTTTAGAGAAGAAGCTGGCTGGGAAATACACTAGGTCATTGTTTTCAACAAATCCTGGAAGAAGCACCCTTAAAAAACAACACTAAACCAGCTGCACAGCCACTTGTCTCACATCTCACTTACAATCAGAGACAAAGAAGACATGCTGAAAATTGGTGGGAGATTATCCGCTTGACTTGTACAGATTGACTCTCCAGTGTTCAGCGACAGTCAAAGACTTATATTCATCAACTCACTACGTTCACTGAATGATGTGTGGATGGCCGGCCTGGAAAGTTGGCAAATAGAAACAGATGGCGACAGAAAGTCAAGGGAATTTATTCTCCCGTCCCGAGTTAATGACGATTCTGAGATTTTATATATATATATATATATATATATATATATATATATATATATATATTCACGCACTTTTACTCTTCGTTCTAGAAGTGTTCCGACTTTATTTCACTTATATAATTTTAATACTGTAAATTTTGGTAATGAATAAGACCTCCTAATATCTGCTCTGATTTCACAATCTTCAACTAGAAATGTCTTTGTTTGGTTTCTTTTTTAATAGCATATCAATCTTTGTGGTTTTGTGGTTGGTTGGTTGGTTGGTTTTTTGGTTGTTTTGTTTAACGGCGTATCAAATCTTTTTGCGTCATTTAACGCCGAATTATATTTCGAACAATTCAGTTTAGCATAAGTATAGCTTTATCTACAAACAGTTAAATATCAATACACTTAAGTTAAATATCAAAACAATTCTATTTCAACTATTCCAGTTTAGAATAAACGCAGTTTAATTCTATTTGACTCATAGATAGGACCCTATTTCGGGCTACCACTCCGGGCTATTATGGATCTTGCAGAGATAGCATTTAGTGGAACTTCACCATTTGATCTTTAGTGTCATATCTAGGACACCCGTTGGGAGAGTCTTAACCCATTTGCTGAGAAGCAGTCAGCGTATTCTACAGCCTCAGTCGACATGGCAATCAATCTTTATGGATTACTTAATGCCAAAAACATCACTTTAAAAGAACAAAATAATTACTATTTTACCCATGACTTGGTTTATTGCATTTATCCAAAAGTGAACGTAATAACAATATTAATAATAATATGAGGAAAATATTAAAAGCACAAATAAGGGAAGAGATTCACTACTCGATAACAAGCCGCAGATTGTTCCATGAAGAAAAAAAAGGATGCTGTAAAGAATCCAGAGAAACAGCAGAGTTTCTTTACATAGATCAGCACATCCAAACAAGAGCAACACCAGACTAAATAATCTAGCTTTGACCTGGATTTACGACAAAAAGACATATGGTATTGTCCCGCAAAACTGTCTATACGTGTACTAAATACCAGATGATTTCATAGACTTAATAACGAAAACCATGAAAACCTGCAGAATGAAATGGATAGCAGGAGGAAGAGGCTTAGCTGAAGCAAAGATCCATAGAGGTATTTTCCTAGGAGATGTACTATCACCCTTACTATTCTTAATTGCCATTATGCCACTTAACCACATACTCAGAAAATGTACAGCTGGATACAAACTTAGTAGATCACAGGTTAAAAATCAATCACCTAATGTACATGGATGGCATCAAACTATTTGCAAAAGATGGGAAATAATTGCAAACTCTAATACACGCAGTCAGACTATAGAGTCAGGAGATAGGAATGGAATTTGGCATGGAAAAATGTGCCAGGCTAGTAATGAAAAGTGGCAAATGACATCTAACTGACGGATTGGAACTACGAAATCAAGACAAGATTAGAATGCTTGGTGCAAAAGAATCCAACAAATACGTGTGCATTTTGGAGGATGACACCTTCAAACGAGGGCAAATGAAATATCAAATTAAAAAAGAATATATCAGAAGAATTAGAAAGCTACTCGAGACAAAGCTATCCAGCAGAAATCTTATCAAAAGAAATAAATACCTTGACTGTACCTCTCATTAGATATTCGAGACCCTTTTTCAAATGGACCAGAGAATAACTTAAGCAAAGGGACAAAAGGATAAGAAAACTAATGATCATGCATAAAGCATTACATCCCAGAGATGACGTATCAAGAAAGGAGGGATGAAAAAGACTTGCTAACACTGAAGACAACTTTGGAACATCGATACAACGACTCGAGGACTACAGATAAAAAAAATGAAGGCGCACTGATTACAGCCATCAGAATCAGTACTGACGACACGATGACAATATATAGGAAACAAAAATGGGAAGAAAAAAGTATCTACGGGCGTTTTAAACGACTAATAATCAACATCCCTCACGAGAAACCTGACGTGGCTAAGAACAAGAAATCTTATGACCATGCATAAAGCTTTACATCCCAGAGACGACGTTGACAGACTATACGTATCAAGAAAAAAGGAAGGAAGAGGACTTCCCCGCATTGACGACATCGTTGACGCATCGATACAACGACTCGAAGGCTATATAGAAAAACACGATGGAAGACTGATTAGGGCAATTAGAAACGATTCTAATAACACGATGGACAACAGAATGACAATAACTAGGGGAAAATGGAAAGGAAAACAACTCTTTGGGCGTTATAAACGTCTAATAAACAACATCTCAAAAGACAAAACCTAGACGTGACTAAGAAAAAGAAAATTTAAGAGGAACAGAATCTCTCCAAATAGCAGCACAAAACAACGCCATAAGAACCAATTATATCAAAGCGAGAATGGATAAGATCCAACAAAATAGCAAATGTAGGCTATCTGGGGATAGAGACGAAACCATCAATCACATAATAAGAAACTGCAGCAAATTAGCACAGAAGGAGTATAAGACTAGGGTGAGCAAGGTGAAACACTGGGAAACGTGCAAGAAATTTAAATTTTACCATACAAATAAATGGTTCATGTACAACCTAGCAGCTGTCCTCGAGAATGAGACGCATAAACTCCTATGGGACTCTGTCATACAAACGGATCTCATAATCTAGGCCAGAAAATCACACCTCATAAGAACCAACAAAATAAAGAGAACTTGCAAAATTCTGGACGTTGCTGTCCCGGCTGACCACATAAAACGGAAAGAAAATGAAAAGAAGGATAAGTACCTAGAATATGCTAAGGAATTTAAAAAAAAAAATAGAACATTAAGATGATGATCGTGCCAATCGTGATTAATGCTTTTGGTACAGTAACTAAAGGATTATTAAAGGGACCGGAGAACTTGGAGATTGGAGGACGAGTGGAGACCATGCAAATGGCCAGAATACGGAGAAGAGTCCTGGAGACTTGAGGAAACTTTCTGTCACTTTGACTCCAGTGAAAAACTGTCAGCTAAAAATGATGTGAAAAACTATCAATAATAATAATAATAATAATAATAATAAGAAGAAGAAGAAGAAGAAGAAGTAGAAGAAGAAGAAGAATATATAGCAGCTAAAACAACGCCATAAGGACCAACCATATCAAAGCAAGAATAGATAAGATTCAACAAAATAACAGATGTAGGTTATGTGGAAATCAAGAAGAAATGGTTAATCACATAATAAGCGAATGCAGAAAATTAACAAAGAAAAATATAAGACGAGGAAACGATTGGGTCGGCAAAGTGATCCACTGGGAATTGTGCAAGAAATTAAAGTTTGCTCTTTCGAACAAATGGTATATGCACTACCCAGAATCTTTTCTGGAGAATGAGACGCAAAAACTCTTCTGGTATTTTATGATACAAAGGGGTTACCTAAACTCGTTTAGACGAGCAGACCTTAAAATAATCAACAAAATAAAAAGAAGAGATCTTGCAGAAATTTGGACTTTGCTGAAAGTAGAGTAAAAGAAAATTAAGTTCCTGGACCACGCTAGGGAATTAAAAAGACTGTGGAACATGAAAGTGACACTTATACCAATTGTAATTGGGGCTCTTGGTACAGTAACCAAAGGATTGGTACAAGGTTTGGATAACTTAGATATAACGGGGCAGTCTGAAACTGTCCAAACGACCGAATTCTTGTGAACAGACAGAATCCTGAGAAGAGTCCTGGAGACTTGAGGAGACTTGCTCTCACTTAAACTACAGTGAAAGACCATCAGCGTTAGCTGATGGCAAAATTCTCAAGGAGGAAAATAATAACAAATACAGCAAACTAGTATATAGAAAGAGTATAAAATTAGACATGAATGGGTGGGCAAGGTGATCTACTGGGAATTATGCAAGAAATTTAAATTTGACCATACGAACAAATGGTATATGCACACCCCAGATTCAATTCTAGAGAATAACACGCACTAATTCCTCTTGAATTTTGACTTACAAACGTATCACCAAATCTCAGCCAGACGACCAGACATTGTAA
Organism: Sepioteuthis lessoniana; assembly: GCA_963585895.1. NCBI lineage: Eukaryota > Metazoa > Mollusca > Cephalopoda > Myopsida > Loliginidae > Sepioteuthis > Sepioteuthis lessoniana. Next base: position 27,143,862 of record OY757904.1, read on the forward strand.
AAGTCAACAGAAAATAGAAAACATGTTTAATTGTGGACATTTCTCTCTCAGCGGACCACAGATTTATATTTAAAGGAAGTGAAAAAGTATGAGTACCTGGGCCTTTCTAGATGATTAAAAAAAACAGTGTAATATGAAAGTTAAGGTGATATCAATTGTAATTGTTGCTCTGGGTACAGACACCAACGAATTGATAAAGTGACTGGAGGACTTGGAAATAAAAGGACAAGCTGAGAACTTCGAAACTACACTTTTATAAAGATCGGCCAGAATAACGAGAGGAGTCCTAAGGACTTGAGCAGACATGCTGTCACTCAAACTCCAGTGAGACACTCGGATAACGCTGCTGAGAAAAACACTCAAAATAGCAATATTAATAACAACATATGAAAACTCAAATAGAGTTTCTTTGATTAAGTATGAAAATTTACCATTGTCTATATTCCTAACTTATTTTTGCCCAGTCGACTGTGACTGCAGAATACACTGACTGCATACCCCCCAGCGAGTGTCCGGTTTATGACATTAAAAAAACTGATGGTGAGGTTCCAATAATGGTGGAGCTTCGGGAAATGCATAACTTTCTTCATTCCCATCGCTGCAAAGTCCACTCAGGCTCGTAGTGGTAGCACTTTATAGGATCCTCTCTAAGAGTCCAATATAACTAACCTTCGTACTTATGCAATTTAGTATCATACCTAAGACATTTTTGACGGGGTCTTGCCCCTTGGTAGGGTATACGGTCAGCGTAATGTAAGCCTTATCAACAGACTGAATGAAGGAATGAATATTGTTTTAATATCCATTATGAATAACAAGCAATACTCTGAATAGCTGCTTTTGGACAAATATAGCTAAAACATGTTTTTACCTTAATCGGTGTACCTAATTTACGCCGTAGTACACCATTACAAGTTGATCACAAAAACCATTCAACTTGGTTTCAAGCAGTCATGACGTAAAAAAGTAATTGGAATTTGTTTTTGAATATGGTGTCAGGTCATACATTAACTCAAAATATTTTTCTCACCAGCAGGGTGTCTGCTTACAACTACCGACCCTACAAGTTATATTCAAAATGGCGCTCGCCCTACAGCAAAGCAGTTAATGTCCGTTGGGATTTGTAAAAACAAACAGTATTTTCAGTGTGAAATGTGCTTTTAAACAATAATTTAATGTGGATACTCCCATTATCTAATCAATTCCTTATTGGTAAAACATTTTTATTGAGAAAGTATGTATCTATGATTTAAAAAGGTTATTTATGCAGACTATTGGTCTCAGAACAGGAGGCTGACCACGACACAGAAACCTTCATGTGCAGTCCCTAAATATCATCACAAAAAGTTAGCCAATACCACATGAAACTTTATGAGATTATGAATTATGGGAATATTGAGGAGTGTTGGAGCTCTTACTCTGTAATGAATGCAATGTTATTATGTTAGTCAGCAGCCAACACGCTAATTCTGTTTTTAAATATTTTTAAAATGTGTATCTCTTTTTACGAAATATTTTATTGCAGAATACTTCATTTATTTGTCTCATTTTCCTTTTCTTCTATTTGGAATTTCAAGCATTGCTTATATTTTATGCTTTTATGACTATATTTTTTGCCATTTAGTTTACGTTTCCGAAAAATATAGACCATAAAACCATATTTATATACATGGTTCCATTTTTCATTTATTTATCTATTTATTTATTTATTCATTTCATTTAGCGTGCCTAAAAATATTGCCTCAATAATTGCACATGAAATATAGACCTGGCGTGCCGGGGCTTTTTTCCCTTTATTGCAATGCCTCATTGGATTAGACCTGAATAAAAAAGCATAACAACACGCATCTCATATTTCAAGAACTCATTTTTCATGTACATAATCTTAACCACTTATGCTTCGATAGATTCAATGTTTACTCGGACTATAAAATGTAATCATCCCACCATCTTCTCCGAATCACACCACCGTTTTGTTTTATTACCTAGTAATAGAAAATGTATTTTCAGACAAGCTAGTTGTTATAAAACTAGTAATAAAATTGAGTAAATATCGTAATAAAATGATAGGAAATTACTTCATCTAAAACTATTTTAAAGCACTGAAATTTCCTGATAATAAAACAAATATAGCAGAGTGAATAGAAAATGAGCAATTTGAGAGGAATTTCAGGAATGTTTGTTTTTCACTTAATCATCGACATTTATATAACCAACTTGTGCACAGTATCGTCCATGTATTACGCTTTTCAGCGTTGTACAAATATGATTTCCAGACCCGCAAGTAGCTATATTATTTCTAATTTCACGTACTTTCCTTTTGACTTTAAAGATTTTTCGTCCATGAATCATATTATTAAAATCAAGAATATAAAAAAGAACGTAAAATAGTCATAAAGAAATTTTACTAACCAAGATTGTTATAATAAAAGATTGATTGAATTCTCGAACTGGAGCTTCTCTATGATATATAGTTAAGTATCGTATCTTCCTTTATAGGATACAGTCATCATATTCTAAGCTCCGTCACAAGAAAAATTATGAAATATTACCATAGTAATATAGTATCAACTTAGTAAGAAATATTGACGTAATACATGGATTTATTCGTATATATGAGACTTTAAAAAAGCTTGCTGAGCTGGAAGATTCATTTATTTTTGGAATTTGATCATTTAGAAATATGTAAAGGAAGACGTTATCTGAGATGTGCGGCTAATATAAGGAAGTTATATTAAACAACTGTCTAGTCTGGATGATAGGAAAGATATGAAATCTCTTATACTCCCAGCTATGGGTTGAACAGTACCACGACTGTTTTTCTGCAAATATGGTGTTTGCTTTTAAGAAAACATGAATGTTGATATGATATAAAGAAAATAAACTAAACCAAACCTAATCACGATGATGATCTGACAATACCTAAAAAATCATTAAGCTTCAGTATCGGTGTTTATAACGAAATGATTTTGGAAAAATACAGGATAGTTAAAGTACACCACCCTCTATATTAACATGCCCTTGCACTATGAAACTTTTTTCCTTACTAGAAAACCTATTTCAAGTGAAAAAAGTGAGTAATTGGTGTACATTAAAAAGACATGACGTTACAATATCACACTAAATAAAATAAAATCATTTATGGTATATAAACCATTGCTGGTTATTTAATGCTAACTACTTTTTATAGGTATATATATATATATGTTAAATATAAGTAATTTATAAATATTTTCAAGATAACATTTTTAAACGCATCTAAACTTTTTTTTTCAGACAGTTAAATTGAGTCAAGTAAGGCTATGAAATTGTAACTATTTAACATTACTCAGTTTATTTGCAAACATTTAAAAAGATATGCATAATATATAATAGATATTTAGTCAGTAATTTTATTTTTAAATTAGATAGAATCAGTTCGTTTACGCATTACTATTGCTGCTATTTCTAAACAGTTTAATAGTTTCACTTGTTGCTATAATCACACTTCTAATTTCATTCAATATAAATCATATGTTTACACACGGTGAATTATTTTCAAGTATTGCTATTTAACATCAATTATTATATTCAACATTACTTATTCATTTGTACACACTCAAATTGTTTCAAGTATTGCTATGTATCGCTAACAATTCAAATAAACATCATTCATTTGTTTACACACTGTTGAAAGATCAACCAGTTCTATTTCTAACAATTCAATTTAGCATGGGAATCTTTTTTTTGCACTTAATTTAAACTTCATACACTTCCATTTGACACATAGATTGGGGACTATCAGATGTTACCACTCCGTGGCAAAGTGGACCCAGGGGCAATGGCAATGAAGGAGTACTCCTTACTCCCCAAAACTCCAGCATTACTGAGGCTTCACCATTTGATTATTTACTGTTATACCATGAACACTCATTGCTGGGTTCTTATCCCCTACAGAGATGCAGTCGGTGTATTCTACAGCCACAGCAGACTAGTCTAAAAAAAACAAAAAACTTTTTCTAAGTAATTTCAATCTATGAAAAATTTGGTAGAATAGAGGACTACCAAGAATAGAATTAAATCTCATTCTTATCTAATTAAATAGACCTGCATTGTCAATTTTTTATACATCGTATTCTTTAATATACCACAAGAAACGTGTTACACACAAACATACAAATATACAAAACATTGATACATAGAATCGGGACAATTACATTAAGGTCTTTACAGGGTTTTATCAAGTGACGCACTTGGAATTTAAGAGATTGAAAAGGTTCTTTCTTTCATAAACAACTGACAGGATCTTCTTTTTGAGAAGAATAATGCATAGTATAAAAAAATCAACTATTGTTTTAATAGGAAGCGCTATTCGGTGATATAGAATTCCAAAAAGAACCTTTTAAGATTGTGCAGGCTTTCATTTACTTGAGATGTTTAACTTGCAAAAAATACTCTCCCGTCTTATTTGGCAAAAGATAAATAGTTTAAAATATTTCAGGGGCATAATGCAATAAACCTGTCCATTGGTCTAATGAGCAGAGTGTTCGCCAATGGTCCTTGAAGACCGGGGTTCAATCCCAGGTCGAACCATACCAAAAACTTAAAAAAAAAAAATGGTACTTGATGCCGCCTTGCTTTGCACACAGGGTTATAAGCTAAGGATGAAAGGTAAAGTGGAACAATCCAGGGAATGGAGTAGCACCCTCCCATACACCTCAATGTAGTTGCTATTGAAAAGGGAGAATTCGGGTCACCCTAGACTAAGGTCACCAAGTTTACTTATAATGCAATAATGTGTAAATTCATGAATACGTTTATGCAAATATACATAGGACCTCTGATTTGTGGAGTTGAATGGCTTGCACGCTTGACTAGCTGAACTTAACAAGTAACTACGAGTATCGCTGATCACCTTATACATCCAGCGTAATGTCACAACTAAACAAAACTTAGTAAATAACAAAACATAGACTGGCTTAAATAAATGTTTATCCTCGTACAAAATTGAATAGACGACCCGGGTTCAAATATTGGATGAGGTTTTGTCTGTCAATTTGCACTAATGTCCTTAGCAAAAGGCATACATCAATCTATTTTTCCTCGAGTAAGGGTAAATAGAAAAGCATACTTAGGTCGTTTGCATGAATAAGGCAATAGCTATACGTAAAAATATCTCTGAATTCAAACTAGCTGAATTCTGCTCAAACATTAATTTTGTTTTACATCGTGACGGCTTCAGATAAATTGGGTAAATACAAAGTATTTCAAATGTTTATGCTTCTATTTTTTCAAATATTATCAAGTAGACAAAATCCATCAAATTTAAGAAGTAGAATTTTAATTCAAACGATATATTTCTAAGTGGAATGAAGAAGATTAGTTCGAGTTTTACCAAGTGCATGTCTATAATGTGGTGCATTGTCGTCATAAAATTCCCAGCCGGCTGAGATGCAATTAAAGGCAACTAAAATCTAAAAGATGAAATAAAATATGTCAAAATCATTAATGATGATAGAGAATACTCAATCTAAAAATAATAATCAAGTAAGGTATCGATATGACTAATGTGAAGACAAGTGATAAACCACTGGAAGATATAGAGAAACAAAGTGTGGTGTGATATAGTTTTGATTTTCATCTATGACTACTAATTATTCTTTATAGGTCAGATGATCGGGCAGGGGTAAGTGTGTTTAAACATATGAATACGAGTATCATCAAAGATTAACATTATTCGCAAAACAAATAAATAAATGAATAAATAAAATAAAGCGTTCAAACAAAAGTTCTGTTTAAATTAATTGAACCGATTCTTTAAAAGGCAATCTTTAATTTGAATTCTGATTTTCTGTATAAAGATGATGGTTTTGTTTTGGTTTGGTTGAACTTTTTATGACATATCAACATTTCATGGGTTATTTAACAATAAAGCTGTCATTGCAGAAGAACCGGTTTTGTTACCATTTAACCCAAAGCCAGGGCAAATTTGGGGTCTATACTTTTCCAGTCAGAAATTAAACACAATAGCGCAGCTAGACTTCGAACTCTTACTACAATATCGCAGTTTAACTCGCTTGTTATAACACCATGGGGAGACTTACTGTATAATGACGAATAAATCTAAATGGTTTGGGCACTTGACTAGAGACACGAGCATAAAAATCCAAGTGGTCCTACTAAAATATTAATATCTTTCCTTTCATTGAGCCAAAAACGATGTCAGAAAAGTAATACATCACGATTAGAACTGCCGCAGTTTTGGTGCTTAAGGTTGTACAGCCACCTTGGGTGCCACCTTGGGTGCTACCTGCAGCTTTTGTCACCGAAAAATCTGTTATTTATCTTATCTAAATAAAAATTCCCAAGTTATTCCTTATTGAATTAATTCCTTTGCGAAAGGAGTATTTTGTAAGACAACATTGTGAAAATGTTTTAAGTCCATTACTTTCCTTCCCTCTTATGTTATTTTGCGAAAACACAGTAAAATATCATTTGGATGATACAAAATACTGACATTTCTATAGAGCTAAATTCTAGGGGAATTTCATTCACTTGAAATTTTATTAAAGACTTCAAGCGGTAATATAGAAATAAGTTCTGAATGATAAAAGAGAAAAAAAAATGTTTGCGGGTCGTTCTTTTTTTTTTATTTTTTATTCTTCTATGGGAATTCTACTTTGTAAATAATCAAAAGAAAAATGTTTTCAAATTCTGTTTCTATTAATATTCAACAAGGACACTTTTGATTATTTTATCCCCACGAAACGTTATATTTTTTGCCAGCAACGAAAGGAATATTAAAAAATAAATATTTGCGAAAGAAACTAGAAAGTTTACCGGGTATTTGCTCGAAATAACCTTTCATAAAAATATCCATATGCAACATATGGCATTTTAGTTAGTATTTAGTGTAATAAAGGGAGGGGTTTATACCAAAGTCCAACATATTGTGAGTAAAACTTTATGTACACCATCGAATTTTTCCTGCCATAAGTGAACAAGGAGGGACGCAAAAATATATATAAAACAAAACAGCGAAATTTGTTTAAAGTGTTGACTCGCAAAACAATCGAGTGTCGTTTGTTGGAGTTTAACATATGTACACATACTTTCTAGCCAAGTCGGCTCGGGATGTAGAATACGCCGCGCGCATAGTAAAAGCCCCCATCAAGTGTTCTAGATACGACTTTAACCCATTTGAATCTTTGGGAGAATAGAGAATACTTCATTGTCATTACTCCCAGGTTCTCTTTGAACTGGTGTGGTAGTATATGTCAGGGTCCCATCTACAAGTCTAATAAAACTATTTGATTATTGCCTACACTTAAAACCACTTAACTATATACAAAAAATTACTGATACTAAATTGAATCATTACTATTACATAGAAATAACTGGAACCATTTGAATGTGTATGAATAAAACAATAAGTTTGAATATAACTATTATTGTTAAATTGAAATACATGAAACCAGTAACATTTATGATAACAAATGAGCTATGGCTCGTTTAAGAATAATGTTGTCACCAAATTATTCGTTTACAAAGCACACACACACACACACACACACACACACACACACACACACACACACACACACACACACACACACACACACATCACATCACATATATATATATATATATATATATATATCATCATCATCATATCGCGCTGGTAGCACGGATATCCCTGACCCTCTCTCGCCACTCCTCCCTATCGTTCATCGCCCTAGGTAGGTCTTCAGGACAACATCTTGTATCCTCACATAGCTGCTGAATGTACGTTCGAGCTGGTCGTCCTGCTTTTGCGCGGCCATGTGTGGGGATCCATAAGAGTACATCTCTTATGAGTTCATCTCTGCTTCTCCAGCAGTGTCCTGCATGTCTGGTTCGTCTAACTTGCATAGTCTTCGTGATAGGGGGTAGGTGGCCGTACAGTTGGTGTCTTGTGGGGTGTTGCTGCCAGGACTTGTTCAGGATTGCACGCAGCAAAATCCAATATATATATATATATATATATATATATATATATATATATATATATATATATATATATATATCATTATGATGTCACGCTATCAGCACAGATATCCCTGACCTTCTGTCGCCACCCCTCCCTATTGTTAATTGCTTCCGTCAGGTCTTCAGGGTAACATCCCGTATAGGCACAGAGTCGCTGTATGTTGTTTCAAGGTGGTCGTCCTGCTTTGCACGTCCATATGAAGGGGTCCATAGGAGTACATCACTTATGAGCTCGCCCCTATAGATCCAGCTGTGTCCCACATATTTGGTTCGTCTAACTTGGATAGTTTTCGTGATGGGTGGTAGGAGGCAGTACAGCTGCTGCTTTGTAGGGTGCTGTTTCTAGGACTTGTTCAGTATTGCTCAAAGCATTCTTGTGTAGTTGCCGTCAACCTTTTTCTCCATACGTTTAGTTAGCATGCATGTTTTGCATCTATATGGCAGTATCGACACGACGGCTGCTTGGAAGAAACTGCGTTTCATTTTATCGGTCAGGTCTGACTTCCATATGACGAATAGTCTATCGATAGCTGTCCATGCCTTTAATAGTAACGTGTCGATGTCTGTCACGGTTGATGAGACACTGCCTCTTAGGTAGGTGAACTTGTCAACAAGTTTCGGTGAGTTACCGTTTAGTGTGGAGATATCACCAGTTCGATCAAGCACATATATTCCATCTTGTGTGCATTGATATGGAGGCGAATGCCTGCAGCGACTCGTTCCACATTATGTAGCAGGGTTTCGGCTTGGTGGGTGCATTTGCCTGGAGCACTTTATTATCAGTGTAGTCGGCGTCGGTAATTGTTTTTGCGGGATACCTTCTGCTTCTTACTTTTCTAAGCTTGAAACTGTTTTCTTTGATTTTATCGATAGATGTTCAAAGCACGTAGTCTATACAGATGATAAAGAGGTATGGAGCAAATGTGTCTCCTTGCAGTACACCTGCAACAATGTTGAAGTAATATGTGTCTCTCTCCGGAGAATGGACTTTTACTTTTGTGTTTCTATATAGCATCATAATGGCTGCGACTATTTCTTTTGTTTGACGTAGGCGAGTAGAATTTGCTCCATCTTTCCTCTGTGAATGGAGTCAAAAGCCTTAAATATATATATATATATATATATATATATATATATATATATATATATATATATATATAAGTATTTGTGATCCGAGTAATATAGTCTACGCTCTAGATTGTTAATCAGTAATCCAAGATGAATTAGAATCTCCACTTGATTGTTCAATGCCAACGGCTATCGAATATATAATTAATTTCAGATTAAAAATATATCGAAACTAACATGCAGAACAAAACTCTTTATGTATATATATATTTATCGGGAAAAAAAATTCAATTCATTATAAATCCATTTGGATTACGAAGACCCTCGTCAGATGGAGTTTGTGCTTTGAATATGATGTATACATCTCTAAGCCCAAAAGTATAATCACCATCTGACGAGGGTCATCGTACCTGAAATAAATTTTTGAAGGAATCACTGAACTGAATTATTTCCGTAATATATATATATATATATACATATATATATATATGTATATATATATATATATAGAGAGAGAGAGATAGAGAGATAGATAAATAGACAGACAGACAGAGACAGAGGGGGGATTTGGCATTAAATAACATATAAGTGTCAATATGTCATAAAACACTACCAAACGAACGTGTTTTCGCAGAAATGCGATTATTGATAGAAACAAATATCATGAGGTCCATATGAAAATGGTGTATCATTGTTTTATTTCATTTTGATTGGTTATTTGTTTAATTTTGTTTCATGGAATATCAGCCTTTGTAGATTACATAATACCATATCTCCTTCATATATATAATAAATGATTTGTAAATAAAAAGTTTGTAGATAACATTTTAAATGAGCCTGAGTACATTTGTTTGCACACAAGTATTACTATTGTTTGCACACAGTTAAATGGTTCCAATTATACAAACACGAATAGTTCTACAAAGACATATATATTTATGCACACTCACTTAAATGTTTTCAAATATTGCTATCTAGCATAAATATTTTAATTTATACCGAGTAAATTGTTTCAGGCATTACAACGTAAAATCAACAGTTCAGTTTAGGCACAGAGTTAGAGTATAAAGTATTCCTAGTCAATACAAATAATTATCTTCATCATAAATTTTTCGTAATCACATCGTTAAATTCTTCCAAAACTGCTATGTATCTCAGGCAATTATATTAAACATCTGTCCCTTTTTTTTACATACCGTAAAACAGTCAAACAGTTATATTTCTAACAATTCAATTTAACACAAGTTATCTGTTTCTACACCATTTAAATGTCAAACAGTTATACTTGACCCATAGATAGGACACAATCAGGTGCTATCACTCCAGGCCAAAGTTGACCTGGGAGCAATGGCATTGAAGGAGTAGTCCTCATTCACCAAAGCTTAAGTGCTTTAGCCTCACCATCTGCTAGTTTATCATCTTATCTGGACTCTGATAGGTGGGGCTTCTCACCCCTTTTCAGAGAAAGGCTTGGTGTATTTTACAATCCAAGCTGACTTAGCTCTCAATCATGTTGATATTCTATAAATCAACTAAGCAATGTTGCGTATGAATATTTTTATGAAAGGTTTTTTTGAGCTATTACACAGGATTTTATGTTTATGTATAAAGAAAAAAAAGGTCAATAAATGGCCGACAATGGTAAAAATATTCTTTTCACTATTTTCAAAGCAATAGCAAAGAATTTTTTTTTTAAATCAACAAAGTAATCAATGAATTAAATTTTTCTTCGAATCTAATTCGCTCTTTCAGCAAGGCTGAGAATACGCTTACTAAATCTCATGCTAAGGTGTAAGACACTCATTTAAAAAAGAGGAGTCGTGGATAAAACATAAAAATGTATCTGCTAGCAAGTTTCCAGTGTTGGAACTCTAGTAAGTGTGGGTGAACCTTTCATTGGTCCAGTTAGACCAAAAGTAGTGGAACATCTCATGTATCAGCCTAAGAGATCTGTTTGCAAAATATTTGCAATGCATGGGGATACGTGATATCATATAAGTGAGTTCAATTTTTTTTTTATAAGAAAAAAATACTTTATATCAAAGAAAGGAAAAAATTTTCTTAGAAACTACAGAATATAATGTAACTATATACAGAAAATATTCGTGATTCTCTAACTTCTAAGCATAAAATAAACCTAGACAAGTTTAAAGCTGTAAAATTCAATCACCTGATCAATTAATAGAATCAAATAGCTATCAGATTTTCCTGCAAAGTGAGCAGCCCAGTCGGCTGAGGCTGTGGAAGACACGGACTGCATCTCGGCAGAGGGGTAAGATCCCACAAGTATCATGCATCTGATACTGATAGTGAGGATACAGTAATTCTGGAACTTTGGGGAATGCGGAGTACACTTTTATTGACATCACTCCCAGTTCTACTTTGAATCAAATAGAACTTTTAACATGTAAACTCTTTGATCAATTAACTGCGTTTAAACAAATTACGGATGTTTAATTGAATTGTTAGTTATACATAGAAATACTTGGAAAATTTTATATTTGCCTTATGCTCAACTGAATTCTTAGAAATAATACTAATCGATTGTTCAATCGTGTATTCCTATAAAAATATGTTTACAAATCATATATTTAATATACAGGTAGAAACAGGATTCGGTATAAAAAAATTCTGTAATGGCTGATATGCCAGAAAACCAAACCTATCGCTCCGAAATACTTTTGATCGACTAAAGGAAAAAAGTAGTTTATTCCTTCATCCCCAAAACGTTATGGCGCGTTATCTATTCTTCGCGTGTTTAAGTAAACCTGTACTCTCTCATATTCATTAAATCGACTCAACTTTTTTCTTAAACCTTACATAGATCTACTATACATCTCTGGTACAAGATCTTTAGAATTTTCGCTTAAGAAAAACGTAGATTAAAAAAAAAAAACTTAAGATGTATTATTTGCGCTGTCAAAAGAATCCTTTAAATCTTGCCCTAGTTTCCATATTATTAATTTCAGGAAAACTAAATGTCACTATTGTAACATGTGTCACTAAATTTTTCGATAAGGATTCCATAAGGGATATATATATATATATATATATATATATATATATATATATAGGGCGTGGGGAGTATTATTTTCGTAATTCCTCGGCAGGACCAGGATATGTTCCATAGCCAGATACGGATATGTTAAATGGACATATTCATACCGGTCTGTAAACGTTCATAATGTTCGTAACATATATAGATAGACATGGAACATGGGAATCTCGAAACACGAAAAACACTTAAGACTTCTTAGTTCAGGTACGAAACTTTTTATTATCTTTGAGTTTAAAGGTTCATCGACATTAGGAGAGAGATACACATTCTTTCTATTCTGGCTTTTTCATCTCCCCCGCCCATCTCGTGTGACACCTGCCCAAGGCCTCCGCGAGCAAGTGAAAGTCAACCCTTGTCGTTCGGTGTCCAGTTCTCAACTCAACTAACTTTCTTCAAAATTCTCAAAATCCTCCGCGCGCTTCCGGTGCGTGACGTCGTTCGCACTTGCTAGCCCCGTTTCCCATCTGGGTTATTGTGACATCTCTGAGTGACACGTCCGCTCCGCCCGCGCGCACGTGAACGCCTGCTTTAATATTGCAACTAAGTAACCCATGCACTGAGCCGAAAGGTTCTCAGCCTAACTAAACCCTACGAAATCCCCCGGCCATTATATTACAGATAGAACACTAGCTAATTTTTTTTAGCGGAGTTTAACAGGTTTAGATTTTGATTTTTTATTCTCCTACTCTGGTTGTCATACCAAATTAAAGAACTTTTTATCCATTGCTTCAAAAATAATATGAGGATTCATAACTTTCCCTAGTATTTTAGAACTATGTGAAATATTAACAGATTTGACCAGGATTTGAACTCGTGTCACTGTGACCATTTTCTACTAAGCTAACCATTGCACTCCATCGAAAATTGTTAAAGTTTTGCTGAATATTTCTTTAGGAGATACAAGAGGATTCAGGAATGCATTATATATCTCTTTGAACATATTTGTCCCATTAGAATTTTGAAGAACGAAGCAAAAAAAAAAAAAAAAAAAGAACAGAGATAGATACTTTCCCCATGGGAAAACTATTGAAAGTTTTGAATTGGATTTCGTTTTGGAAAAAAATACTCGATGACCCGAGAACACAACATTTTGTAACAGAGGTTCTTAAGGAAAATGATCCTTCTACGTAAGGTGTGATGGATTCTAATTTGTATTTCACAGTTATGTTTTTATTGAGTATTTGGATGATTACAAAAGGAATTCAGCACAACAGAGATGTCACGAAACTTTCATTCTTGTGCCGATCAAAAAAAAAAATTGATTTATTTTCAGAGAGCAATATAAGCTCTGTTCACTCATAAAAGCTCATTACGAAAGGCCCTTTTCGTTGATTTACCTTTAGATACATGCTTAGGAGATGAGCTGAGAATCCTTGGTAAATTCTCTTGAACTGACATCAGCACTAATAATGGCATAAAATACTTCTATTATCGTCCGTTCAGAGCTACAGAAAGAATAATTGAACCATCTGGGTTTTTTAACTTGGATCTGGAAACCATCCCAGTAGGAGGAAACTCAGAATTCAAATCAGATTTACCCCGCAAAAAAACCTACTTTGTATCAAACATTATTCATGGTGGATGGAGGGAGAAAATGCGTACTTACGTTTTTATATTAGAATATACGTATGCATACCTACACAGTTATTAATAAATAAATAAACAAATAAATAAACACATATCAAATATGTACAAATATATATAATGAAGATTTTAGCAATATATAGATCAACTAATGGAATCTAGAAAATTTACACTAGCAGTGAATCAGTACATATTGTTTTCATTAATGTAAACTATATGTCAGCTTGTCATGAGCTAATTTATGTTTCGAGATTAGGGAAGGCGTTCATTGTGCAATCATATATATATAAACTTGTTTGTCTAGTTGTTTCATAAGAATTCTTTTCACGTGGTCCGATCGAATACAAATCATTTTTACACAAATTTATTTGACCCATACATTTGAGACAGTCAGGTACTTCTTCCGCAAGTCAGAGTGAACCTGGGAGTGATGACGACAGATAGTTACTCCAAAACCAAATAAATCTAGGGATTGAGCCTCACGAGCGGATGCAATTTGATATGATAACTGAACACAGTTTTTCTTTCGACACATATTAGTTATTTTGGTTTGACACATTATTTTAAAAACCTGATTTACCAAAGGATTTTTATTTAATCTTCCCAAGGAAAACTGTACATTCCTGCTTGCTAATTCTTCAAACGTTGATAGGAATGGTATAGTTCAATAACAGCATATGCTTGACTAATTTCATTGAGGTCACATTGAATACAAGCAACAAATGATTGAATACAACGATAAAGTCAGACTTTTAGATTTATTTTTAAAAAACGAAACTTTCAGCAAGTAATGATCGCAATCTCGATTTCCAACCTTTCTCACGAGTCATTAAATATGTATATTTATAAAAAAATGCGATAACTGAGAGTCAGGTATTTCATACCAATTGATAACAAATGTTCAAGTATGCATATTTTATTTGTATGACCGTGGCTTATACAGCTACCACAGATTTTTGCACAAAAAGCATTTATACCAAAGAATTCAAAAAAGAAAAAACGATAAGAATTGCTCGGCTTTGTATAAAAAAATAATGTTGTTTTTCAAATCGAAAAATCAAGAGTGTCCCTTTTTTAAAGATCAAGACAGGTAGATAGATAAATAGATAAATAAGATTTTTCTTACGTAACTCAATATACAAGTTGTCATTAAGTGTGCTGCCTAATCTGCAGTTTAGTTTGTTTAGCTAATTTGCCTTCACCCATAGTTTGGGAGGCCTGGGTTCAGTCCCAGGTCACGTCATACCAAAGACTTGATACCACCTTGCTTAACACTCAGCGATATAAGATATGTATCAAGGGTAAAGTCGAGCAATCAAGGGAAAGGAGTAGCGCCCTGCCCTACACCTCGGTATAGTAGCTATGGAAAAAGGAGCCTTTTGGTCGCCCTCGACTACGGTCGACAACCTTACCACAACAACTACCATGAAATAATGTTGAAAAAATAATTTGCATATTTTATGGAAATTACAATTTCATTAAGAAAATTTTAAGATATTGTGATGGTTTTATACACGCTTGCACAGACACGAACACGCATACACATACACAGACACATGAAGTGACGATTAAAGTCGATGTTTGAACCTATGTGTAAGTTTTATATTTAGAAAAATATATTCTTCTAAAATGCAAGTGCGTAAACTCCTATTTGTATAATGTATAAAGAGCGACTTTCACTTTTATTCACCATTGTATTTTCCGTCAGTAAATTTTAAAAATTACACAAAATACATTTGCTTTTGAATGTTCTATCATTGTTAATTTATGTATTCAAATAGCATTATGACTCGCATATTTTTTGCAACTGATTTCTTGCATGAATAATGTTTGTGTTAACTTTACTATATTACAAAATTTCTCCTACCTATTTCTGAAAAATAAGGAGGTACTCTCAGTCGCTTAATGGTTAAAGTGTGAGGTCAAATTCCATTTGCGCTGTTACTTTCAATTTTGGCGCAATACCCTTAGGAAAGGTATGAACACCCTCATCCGTTCAGCTATGAGTTAAATAATATCACCACTGTTCTATAAGGATGCTTTTAGCCTTAAACAACACACGAAGATTTATATGCCATGAAAGAAAGAAAGAAAGAAAGATTTGGAATGGATACTGAAAATCTTTATTCAGCAGATGCACATAATTCCAGTAACTATAGCAAATGAGTCCTCTATTATCTTACTAGGATTTAAATTCAGTACATTTCACTATAAATGTTCATTAAAACCATTAAGACCCTGATCTAAACATTGTATACATTTTAAAAAATAGAATAGTCATCCTCTGCAAGCAATGACATGACACATTGATTTGGCTGAAGAAATATCTAGAATATTGTTTTTTTTTTAATGTTTATTCTCTTAATTTCAAATTTTATTTTTATTTTACATTCGATATATTCATTCCTGCTATGGTATGGGTGAACAGTTATTTATTTATTTATTTTATTTATTTTGTACATTCGTCATTACTGTTACATATTCAGATACGGCCGTGTGGGAAACGGACAGGGAAGTTGGTAACATATATACATAATGTTCATTTAGAAAACTCAGAACATAGGAATCTCGAAATTCGAAAACACGTAACGACTTCTTTGTTCAGGTACGAAATCTTTTTATTACTTTTGAGTTAAAGGTTTCGACATAAGGAGAGAGACACAATCTTTTTATGCTGGCTTCTTCATCTTGCCCCTATCTCTTGCGACACCTATGGCGAGCAAATTAGTCTCGCCTCAGCGAGCCCTAAAATTCGAACCTCCTCGTTCGGCGTCTAGTTTCAACTCTCTTAACTTTCTTTGAAATCCCCAAAACCTCCACCCGCTTCCGGTGCATGACGTCACCCGCACTTTGTCACCCGTTTCATCATCCCAGGCTATTGTGACATCTCTGAATGACATGTTCGCTCTGTGCGCGCTCACGCGTTACCACCTGCATCAAGGTTGCACCTAACTAACCCATGTGCTGAGCTGAAAGGTTCTCAGCCAAACTAAACCCAAAGGCATGAACCTAAATCCCTCGATTATATAATCTATTTACTAGTTTGGAATTACAAATTCTTAAGTATAGAATTTCACAATATATATCAAATCTAAAATTATTATTACAGACTATATTTCGCAATACTTTACAAAAAGGATTTTTTTATATCGTTCATTAAATATAAAGATATTACAAACTTCTTCGGAAGGTTTTTAATCAATATCATCATCTTAGTTAATGCAATTTAAAGCGCTCCCAAAGTTTCCTTTTTTTTTTTTTTTTTAGATTTCATTTTCATCGTGAGAGATATTTAAGAAAAAATACAGGAACACTCCATCCTTATAATTTTTTAAAAATATATATTACAGTTTATTTACACCGTTTTCTCAATTATTGCCTCCAGAAAACCATATCGAATTTGTTTATTTCTTTTAAACATTATTCTGTACAAAGGTACTCACTGATATTAAAGCGCAGTCGAACTATTCCATTGATTTTCAGACTAATACATTTGGAAAAGGCTTAAACCCATTTATCCTCCTATTATAGTTTAAATAATACCACTACAGATCTTCCATAATGATAGCTCCACAATTAGGTAAATCATGAAGTTTGAGATACCAATACAAACAAAGGAACCAAATTTAATATTCGAGAGTACCAAGTAGCCTCAAAGAAAAATGTCAAATCAAAGCCTTTTTCATCTTTTACTTGTCACTCGCTGGTCATTATTTAATATAGAAAAATATTCAGTGACAGACGTAGGGAGAGATTTAGAAAGTATTAAAGGGAGAAAGTTGAGGAAAACAAAATAAAAAAATCTTGATAGAAGCTCCAAACTGTATTGTTACCAGTTACGACAGGAAAAATTATAATATCGTATTGATGTTGTTTTAATGTTATTATAGACATTAACATTAAACTCGGCTTTAAAACACAACTCTGATGTTGTCGCATACGATTAAGATTAAAGATATAAATTACGATATCAAAAACCCTTTTCAAGAGAAAATAATGTGTATATCTTTACAAACACACACACACACACACACACATATATATATATATACATATATATATATAGAGAGAGAGAGAGAAAGAGGAAGGCATAGATAGATAGATAGATAGATAGATAGATAGATTTCTGAGTGCCTTTTGTGTGCACGTGTGTCCACGTGTGTTGGTGTATGCTGTGTATCTGTGACTATAAGTCTGTTTAATGATGTTTGTTACCGAATAGGTCAGTACATTATTTACCAAAAAAGATATTATTTTACATTTTTTCCAGTTTTCTGTTTTTATTTTTGTTACCAAACTGATGAATTCAGCAATGAATCTTAATTTCATTGAATATCGTTCATCAAACGCGTTGTTTAGCTAACATATGAAAGTTTTATTCTTATTTCAAATTACATACTGACATAGTGGTATCTCACGTTGAGATTATAGGAATGTGCGTGCGTGTGTGTGTGTGAGTGTGTGTGTGAGTGTGAGTGTGTGTGTGTGTGTGTGCGCGCGAGTTAAGAATAATTTCGAATAAGTGACGTCAATCTGTCGATGGGGTTTAAGATATGCTGATTGTATCCTCTACAGAGGGCTAAGACTCCCACAAAAATGAGTGTCCTGAATATGGTAGTAGATTCCATCTTATAGTTCAGATTTAGTTCAAGAACTCCAAGGCGTGTGGAGTATGGAGTATCCTGTCCTTGCCATTAGACCACTGATTTGCAACACAGTGATCAGAATGGGTCTGTGGGTGATCATTGGGCACCTTGGCTGCCGCTAAATTTCCTTTGAATGGTTATTGAATAGCCCCAAAACTAGCGCAGCCAAGTTAGATTGAACAACGAACTCTCTGGATGCTTCCCCATTTAAAATGGTGTAAAACAGGATTGTGTTCAAGCACCGGCTCTGTTCAGCATATTTTCAGCATGATGCCTAAACCGGTCATAGAAGACATTGAAGATGACGGTGCTATATACATCAGCTACCGTCTTGACGGCAGTCTATTTAACCTCAGGCGACTGCATGCCATTAAGCACCCGTTCCATTATCTACTCTTCACTGATGCTGCTGTTCTTGTTGCCCACACAGAAAGAGCCCTGCAACTCAAAACTTCCTGCTTTGCAGACGCTGTTTAGCTTTTCAGACTCGTGGTCATATTGAAGAAGACTGAGGTCCTCTACTTGCCTGCATCGTGCATCATCATACCTCATTAGTATAGTTGTAACTGAGCTGAAAGTAGTTCACTTATCTGGGCTGTACCATTAAATCAGACATCAAGATCGACAGGGAAGTAGACAACAGACTGACCAAGGCAAGCAACGATTTCAGCAGACTCTACAACAGGGTATGGAACAAGAAGCACCAGAAGAAGGGCACGAAGATCAGCTTCTATGGAGCTGTCGTACTCAACACAATGATGTACAGCTCTGAGTCATGGGTAACCTACCGCCACTATCTACAACTCCTTGTGTGCTTCCATCAGCGCTGTCTCCGCACCATCGTAAACTTTCACTGGAGTAACTACGTCTTCAATGTTAAGATCTATATCAGGAAGAAATCACCACCACAGCAGATATGTTGCTGAAGTCACAGCTACGATGGACAGGGCATGTCTCCAGAATGGGGGGAGCATCGCCTGCCTAAGATAGACCTGTATTTTAAACTCTCCACTGGCTACCGTGACCGAGGGGTACAAAAAACGTTTTAAAGACTCTCTCAAGAAGACCCTATGTACCTGCCGCCCTGACCACCATCAATGGTTGACATTTGCTGCTGATCGTCAGGCCTGGCGCTAGGCCGTCCACCAAGTCGTCTCCACTTTTAAGGACCAACCTCCGAGAGAAACACCGCTGAAGGAAGATCCAGAGAACCTCAGTAGCCATACCAGACCAAACCTTTATCTGAAGTCAATGCGACTGGTTTTGCCTGTCCCGCATCGGCCAAGTCAGCCATCCGCATGCATGCAGTCTAAGTGGACAGCCTCCTTCATGAATCTTCGTTTGCAAAATCTAGCCTAGAGACTAATAGAGAGAGAGAGAGAGTGGGGGAGATATATTAAATATTATTACCCAGAGTCAAAGTAACGGTAAGGGTTCAACATATAGCTCAAGTATACGCTTTTCTAAATTGGTTATATTCAATATGAGCATGTAAGAGAAAAAACAAAATATCTACATATAAAATATAAATATACGTGTATAAGAAATATGGTTCACGATCATCCAAGCATAAATAATCTTAAACGGAGGTGCCCGTGGTGTAATGGTTATCGTCACAGGATAAGGACACGACGACACGAGTTCAAATCCTGGACCTGACTGATTGCATTTCACATAGCACTAATACCCTTGGGAAAGGTATGAATCCAATTATTCTCCCTCCAGCTATGGGTAAATAGTAGGGCAGACTAGGTTCTTCAGCCTTGGTGAGGCAACTAGTCTAGGAGAAGGAAAACTCTGAATTCCAACCTGTTAAACTCCGCTTAAAAATTGACCTTGTGTCGTATCCTGCCCGAGCGGAGGGGGTTGGTAAATATGATAATCTTAAACGGGTTGACATGACCTAAAAATTAATAAATCAAATATTTAATTTCTAATTTAGGATGGTACAAGTCCACACTTTTCGGATTACCAATTGAGAAAAGACCGCACACGAATAGTTTTGTTATACAAAAAAAAATGGTAAACTTTTTCCTCGATGGGTTAGAAACAGATAGAACGCATCAGAACCAATCATATCAAAACCTAAGGAAAGAAAATGCAGGAAAACTACAATTATTCCCTTTGAGAATATGTAAAATTTATAAACAACATCATGAATAAATCTGTCAAGCTGATTCAAAATGAATACATGCAGATAAAAAGAGAGCTTAATAGTACCAGCAAATATTTTTTCAGGTATTCAAAACTAATATGAATACAAATGAGAAAGTCAGAACGAAATATTAATTACAGACTATGCAATGCATTCAGGTAAAAAAAAGATTCATGAAAACTTTTAAAGGAATTAGAAAATATGACAACTTGTAGACATGATATTACCAGTGATCATCAAGAAGAAGATGAAAGAAAATAATCATTTAAAAGAAATAAATCTTGCATACAAAATAAAGGCACGATAATTTAAAGTCTATGATCAAGCTCACATCAATTAAGCCTAATAAACTGTGCTAAAAACTTCAGATTTCATCAAATGTAAGTGTATCTCAATTACTGACATCACTATATCTGCTATATGGGGAGTACAGAATGGAAAAAAGATGTTTGAATCATAAAGAATTTAATGAACAATTCTTGGTTCCGGTCATAAGCATAAAAAGTAGTAAAGTTGGCGACCATAGTTGAGAGTGATCCGAAGGCTCACGTTTCATTAGCTACTACACCGAGATGTAGGGAAGAGCATTTCTCCTTTCCCTGGATTGCTCCAGGTTACCCTTGATAATGGTGAGTGTTAGGCAAGGAGGCATCCATATTTACCAACACCTTCACTCGGGCAGGATATGACACAAGGTCAATTTTTAAGCAGAGTTGAACAGGTTTTAATTCAGAGTTTTCCTTCTCCTAGACTAGTTGCCTTACCAAGACTGAAGAACCCAGTCTGTCCTAGTATTTACCCATAGCTAGTGGGAGAATAATTGGATTCGTACCTTTCCAAAGGGTATTAGTGCTATGTGAAATTCAATCAATCTCGACCACGATTTAAACTCGTGTCGACGTGTCCATTTCCTACGACGATAACTATTACACCACGGGCACCTCTATAGGCAAGGAGGCATCGAGTACCATTTTTGAGTCTTTGGTATGACTCAACTTGGGATTGAACCCCGGTTTCCCAGGCCATTGGTGAACACTCTAACCGTTAGTCGAGTGGACCAGTTATAAGCGTAAACGTACACACTCCGGAAATAGTCTTGAAAATTAATGTCGGTTAGTCATGTAATACAGTAGTTTTAAAATATTTCATTATTAAGAATGCATTCTGCTAGTAGAAATAACATCTTATCATCCGTCACAATCAGTTAGCACTTTTTGCATGTCCTCTAGATGGCAGCTTGTGTCCTCACTGAGCTGTGT
The DNA here is from genome assembly GCA_963585895.1 of Sepioteuthis lessoniana. Taxonomy (NCBI): domain Eukaryota; kingdom Metazoa; phylum Mollusca; class Cephalopoda; order Myopsida; family Loliginidae; genus Sepioteuthis; species Sepioteuthis lessoniana. The sequence continues at coordinate 27,165,639 of OY757904.1, forward strand.
ATTGTGCTTTTGCTTGTCGATTAAAATTAATGTGTCTCAAGGAGAATGCTGCTTATTCGTTCTTCTTTAGAGTCCAGCATATAATTCTTGCATCATCAAAATTTACTTCGTGCTTTTAAAAGGAGGCTAGGGACCACAGGTAAATACCAACATTTCCGCCATGACAATGAAAAATATTAAAAATTAAACATTTAAGATATGCCATTCCAATTTTTTCAATCGTTAAATAATCGTGGAAAATCTATGCGGGGGCATTCTGAAGAAAAAAATATGTTGAAAATATGATTGATATTAAATCGATATTATTTTATTTATTCATTTAAGGGCGTATTAACTTTCAACGGGTATTTAATGTAAAAGCCATTCTTGGTGAAGAATACTCGTTGTACTAGTTCACCCATATCTGAGGGTATAAGGTGGTTTCATGTCATCCCAAGAATATTTTTCTGAAATTGAATGCAATAGTGCAACTGTTATTCGAACTCGGTTACGTGGTGCATTCTATATGTTTCCTGACTTTTTTGTACAGGCATTTAAAGTTGTTGTAGACTTTTGAAAATTCAGTATGGTATTTCTATACATCTTATGAGATGACAGACCAATTTTTATGATTTCAGCTTCAAATGAACTGCTACAGCAGCAATTGGAATACACACTACTATAGCCTGATTGTCACAGCTGGTGAATTTCAAAAATGCAATCTGAACGTGAGGACATTTTAGAAGAACGATATGCCATAAAATTCTGTTTTCAACTTGGAAAAAATGCCACAGAAAGATATGGAATGCTTTAGATGCTTTTGGAGCATCTTGCATGAATCGAGCATCAGTTTTTGAGTGGCATAAGTGATTCAAGGAAGGCTCGGAGTCTTTGAGAGATGATCAGAGGTGTGGGAGGAGTAAAGAAGTCAATTGACCAGAGTTGATTGGCCAAAGGGTTAGGCTTAGGATTATGCTTACTATGTTGAGGTTTTAAGGGAGTTTAGGAAGAGATTCCGTCGGAAGTGGCGAGCACTCTTCAAATCGAGTCGGTGGCATTTCAACCAGGACAATGCACCAGTCCACAACTCCATCCTTGTCGCAGACTATTTGACCAAGATGGGCATCAAGACAGTTCTTCAGCCTCTCTATAGTCAAGACATTGTTCTCTGTGACTTTTGGTTATTTCCTAAGCTCAGAGACTTTCGTTATGAGACAATTGAGGAGATGAAAGACACTGTGACGAAAGTCATTGACACGCTCACACAAGAAGCCTTCCCGAAATTTCTTTGAACGATACAACAACTGCATTGCAGGCGGAGGAGATTACTTCGAAGGAGACTACAGTTTCATGTTTATACTATCAATAACAGTGCCCATACGAAAAAGGTCTGGAAACTTATTTAATGATCCTCGTACAACAATGCCACAGTTTAACATGTTAACCTAAAGGTCTCTCCCGGAAATTCTGTGATTTTGAGCAGTCTTGATAAGAACCATCGTAGTAGTGTTTATAACCGTGAAATTAAACATAAAAATATTAATAATATAAAATATTCTAAACCACTTGAGGTATGACGCAAGAGGTTTTGGATAAATAGTTATTTCTCTAACCCCTGGTAAATATTATATATTTAAAACTCGAACAGGATGTTCAATTATTTTTCTTGTTGTATTCATTTACCAATTATAAACTTTTTTGATATAACATGAAAAACATATTTTATGTAACAACTGAACATTCTGCCTCCATAGAATATACATTAAACAAGCTATTATTTAAATCAATTTAGATTTTTTCCAATCCAGGCAGAGGAATATATTCTTGAATGTTCCAATATTCAGGAAAAAATGAAGAAATGATATTGTAGTTAACATTCCCAAAACAAATACTAACTTAAATGTGCAATTCGGCCTATGGTTAAAAGATAGTTCTTGCAGACCTCAGCACACAATTTAGGATAAATTAAAAAAAGATTAAATGAAAAAAAATGTCAATTAAATTGAAGGAAAGTATCGTAGATCTTTTCCAAAACACAATCCACAGTGAACTGTGGTAAAACAAATTTAATTGTTCTCAGCAAAATGGATCTAAAATGCTATGCAAATATAAAAGAAATTGTGTGCTTAAAAAGGAAAAATATACTGGTTGACCATGGAAAATATCAAATGTTAAGGATACATAACTGAAAGCAATATGCTTTGTGCATCGAAAATGTATAATAAAGCCAAAGAAATCTAAATTGATCGAAATGGGAGACAATTTTTGTGACAGCCCTGTTAGAAATCGGTTGATTTATATGGGGTTTACATATAGAAAAGTTAAACCAAAACCAACGCCACTGCACAAACAGACACAGACACAGACACACACACAAACACACACACAAAAATTCACACACACAAACACACACACACACACACACACACACAAAGTCACACACACATGCACTACACGAATTCACACATACAAACACACACATACACGCACACACACAAATTAACATACACACATACACACAAATCTACACACACATGCACACACACACACACACACACGCTTACTGTGTTATATAATTAAGGAATGATTTTTTTATATTGATCATTTTTCGTTAATTATATTCTATCATTCAGTTTGGTTGGGCTTTGAACTATTCGGGTTAAGAGTTCAGGTATATATTCATAGAGTGCAGTTTTACGCTGGCGCGCAAAGGAGATGATTATCACCATTGTCATAATAAAACCCTGACAGGAAATGGGGCTGAAGTGTGGATGACGTCATGCCCGGAAAAGTGTTCAGTTTTGAGATTGGACCATGAAGGCATAGAGTTGAGTTTTCTACCGTTGCGGCGGCGACGGCTAAGTTTTTTTGGGTATCGACCGGCAGTGTTAAATTGAGATCTTAAACATCACAAGATGCAGGCGCGTTAGGGATGGTTAGCTTAGTAAGAATTGTGTCTCTCTCCCCCTGTCGTAGAACCGAAGTCAGAAACTAATAAACCGTTCGTATATGAACAACAGAATCCGCTTGTATTTGCATACGCCTGTGTTTGCCTGTATTTTTCATATGTATACAACAGCACAAACTCACACACACACACACACACACACACACACACACACACACAAGCGCGCGCGCACATGCACACACAAATTCACACGCACACGCACACACAAATTCACACGCACACGCAAAAAATTCACGCACACACGCACAAATTCACACACACACACTCGCAAATTAACAAACACACACACAAACACACATTCACACACGCACAAAAATTCACACACACACACATAACGAATTACATCGGGTGAATTAATGTTTTCTCTAAACCTGTTCTAAATGTTATGTGGTCGGTGGGCTGATACACCGTCAAATTTAGTAATTGAGAGTCATGTGATTCTGGGGGTGGGTGAATGAGTGCATTCCTCCTTAGAAATTAAGGTTAAATCTGGTGCATAGGAATGATTAAAAGCATAAACGGAAAACTTCGTCATATCTAAAGTTGTAGGTTAAAATTGTAATTTTAAATAAAGCCATTTAGTGCCTTTTCCTTTGAACACAGTTTGGTTTTACAGATTTAGCAAAACGTAGTTTTATTCTCTGAAGTTAAAAATAAATATGATTGTATCGTTTCCTGTAAAGAATTGTAGATTGACGCGTTGTTGAAAGCGGTGTGTGTTTAAGAGTTAAATACTCAAAAATATAAACGACGCAGTTATAACTTTTGGAAGTTATCAAAGCCCATTGTTGACCTTGCACTTGTGAGTGTCAAGATGGAAGAAAAATGAAAGGGCGAGGTAGATATAATGGAATATTGAGTAATCAAATGAAATTTTGTCGGCAATTTTTTTTATTTAAGCAAGGGCTTTTTTGCCCCAGGGAGAGATCGTCTCCAGGTTTTGAAGACTGCGTTTCGAATCCATAGTTGTTTTTGGCAACAAAGTTTATCACCAACCATCCACCAGATCCTCTTCAACTTACCAGCATTTCATAACCAACAACACTACTTCTTATACACCCGCTTCAACATTGCATATTTGAAGATCATATACCTGCTATTGTAAATAAACCTGCACTTTAAAGTTTATTTGCGTGTTGAGATTCTTATTTTTCAACTACATCAGACAAGTTTACCACGGCACATGAGCATTGATCTTATCATTGGTTGTGTGAAACACAGCGACCAATAGGGTAAAGAGCAAAGACGATAAGACGATCGGAACGATAATCCATATACCCTTAGTACCGGCAAACCAACGGCTAGATTAACATCGGCAGCAACTCGCTGGGACGGAGTGAGAAACAATGGGAATCAAAGTTTTGTCAGAGTGGGACAGCTTTGGGCAGCCGAATAAGAGAAGACCAAACCAGTTTGAACAGCAGTCAATCAGAAAAAGTCCTGATTGACGCACCAACTGTATCAGTGATCGATCTAAGATACACGGCCGGAAAAGGTGTATACACACACATACACACAAATTCACACACACATGCACACAAACACACAAATTCACACATAAAATATGACGCATACACACACACACACACACACACACACACACACACACACACACACACACAAGCAAAAAAATATATAAGAAAAATAAAATGAAATATGCTATGAGTTCTAATTTCAGAATTATTCCCAGAATTACTGGGTCTATAAGGTACATTTTTGTATCTTTAACAAATGATCATGCTTTTAATTAGATATTTCCTGCCAAGTCACACAATAAAGGGAGATAAAACAGGTAAGTGATGACCTCTGGCCCCACGAAGAACAGTAAAGCTAAGATAAAAAAAATTCATTCAATGAAAATTAGAAATTTGTCTTTGAATGTCTTTTTCTCTGCGAAAACCATGAGTCCATCTCACACAAGACAAAAATAGATATATAAGTTATTAAATGTATATCATTTTTATTACACTGCAATATTTGCGGGTGACAAACAAAAGATCGAACCTGTGAAAGTGATATATAAAACAGTTCACACACTTATATATATATATATATATATATATATATATATATATATATGTATGAGAAACGATAATATGCCAAAATGGGATATTAATAATTGCAGATAACCAGTAGAAAATTCACTATGTACTTTGAAATATGCCGTTCCCAGGTTGTGTTACACGCCTTTACTGTCGTTTCAGGTAAGGTAAATCTAATAATTGCCCAATATGTATTTAATCATAACTAATATACAATGAATTTCAAAAAAACTTATTCGGTTTTACAAAAACTTTGAAAAATATGCTTCACATCCAACACTAAAGATTTTCTTCTGTGCTGGATAGCATAGAAATCATTGGAGTGAATGGAAATGAATGAGCTGACTCGGCAGCCTAATTGGCTGTAGATTTGCCCCTCGACAAATACAAGATTCTATATACTGACTTGAAACTTGAGATTGATATATTTATGCTCACAAAGTGGCAGAAATGCTGAAATAATAACATTACGTTCTTCTTCATCAAAATCGCTTTGGCTGGCTGGAGACCATCATTCAGAAAATACTAAAAGGAACAAGTCTCTATAAACCGATAATGATTTGGTCACATAGGACTTGCAAGCGTCATAATATCAAAAAAAGAACAACGACCTCAATGTTTAATAAGTCAAAGCACCCTGTTAAACACTTTCTCTGAGAATAAAAAAAAAACTTTCACTCACATCAGAAAATGCCTTTTTGAAATTTAATAATGTAAACGATCTCTTTTAAGATATCAAAGTAGATAAAATTCAGTAATTTTTTAGAGCAAAAAGTTATACCTTAAAATATAAACAAAAACCTGATCAATAACATTCAAAGGCATGCTGCAAAACAATTCCTGATGCTGCTAACTTATCGTCAAAATTGTTATCAAGAAAAATGTAAATGTAAACGTCAAAAAATACATTATTTTTTAACCTCTCAGTATAAAATAACCCTAGATGGTTTGACAGGGTGTTAATTTTTGATAAACCAAGCCAAAAAAAAAGAAGTCGACACACACTTCATCACTTTCTAAAAACATGTTTCTATTGACTGGAAAACTACATTTTAAAACAGCAATTCAACTAAGATGATGTCTCTTAAAATAGATTAAGTTACTAGCCTATTCTTTGACTAATCAATCATAAAATATCACCCTAAATCTTCCGGTTTATGTAGATGAGACAACGACCAGATTCCTCATTGGAAAACTTGTGTATAGAATATTTTGCTTTTATGTGCAAAAAGAAAAAGTCTTTTTTTTCTCAAAAGATCAGTGGCAACAGTGGGTGACCATTCTTGTCAAAAGACTTAAGGAGGGAAATAAGACGGATTAATTTTTCTTTCTTAAATCTACAGTATTAATTACTATAATCTCATTAAAACCAAACTTCTTATGTACGTTTCCCCGTAATTATTCTAATTCCCTTGAATGATTTATTTGATACATTTCAAAAGAATCTGAAATGGAGGAAATACGAAATACTTCATTCATTTTAATTTATTTACGATATATCATCAATAATATATTACAGAGTTAAGGTTTTGTTTTTACCAGAATTATGAAAAAAAAAAATAACCGGAATAATTTATATGCGTTTAAAAATATTGGGGCAGGTTGATTAAAAAATCTAAAAGAGTAAGGTTTAAAAACGAAATGTGCACACAGACATGTGTGTAAATATCAAAGAGAAAAAGGCTAGTTGAAGTACTGTTAGAGGAAAAAAAGGGGAAGAAAATAACAAAAAAGGGGAACGATAAAAAGATAAAAGGTGGATATTCATGTTCAAATTATGTAACATTTGATTTATTTTTATTTCATTTGTTTTTGCATTCAGAAATTCCTATCCTTAAAATCAAACGGGCTTGTCACCGACAGTAAAATCTAATTTCATTAATTAATTAATTTGAGCAATTATTTTTATTTTATTCAATTTTTTCTTGAAAATGCATTGTCTATTGTTTAAACCTTCCTGCCGTACAAGATAATTACCGAGGAGTAATAATAACTATAGCTATTTAAAAATAATTGCAAAGTCTGGTTGAAGGCAATAGGAATCAAGCAATCTACATTTGAGAATTGTGCCAGCGACGCATAGCCCTAAGGTTTCCAGAGATATATAGATAGATAGATCACAATCTGTCTCTCACTTTCTCTTTCTCACATATGCAAACAAACAAACTCACACTCAAGTTGTTTCTGAATGGTTCTTGTCATAAATACTATGCTAAGTACTCAATATATCCATGTAAAAAAGCACAAAATCTCCATTTTATGGCCTAAGATGACAAAAATGACGAGGGGTTTTCCGGCAGGAGGGAGTCCAAAATATGTTGCTAGTTTAGCAATCCTTTCAGATAACAAGCAGAGTATGACCTTTTAACCACCTTGATCACTTCTGAACAAGAATCCAGGAAGAAGTTCGTCTACTTCTGCTGTCGAAGTTTCTCTCTCTCTCTCTATATATATATGTATATATATATATATATAGTGTGAGAGGATAGAGAAAAAGAGAGAGAGAGATAAACTGATATATATATATATATATATATATATATATATATATATATATATGAAATGCAGTTTCTTCCAGGCAGTGGTCGTATCGATACTGCTATATGGATGCACTACTTGGACGCTAAATAAACGGTTGAAGAAGATGCTTGACGGCAATTAAACAAGAATGTTGCGAGTAATATTGAACAGGTCCAGGCGGTAACACCCTACAAGTCACCAACTATACGGCCACCTGCCTCCAGTCACGAAAACTATCCAAGTCAGACGAACCAGACACACAGGACACTGCTGGAGAAGCAAGGACGAACTCATCAGTGATGTACTCCTATGGACCCCCGCATATGGCCAAGTAAATGTAGGACAACCAGATCGAACGTACATACAGCAGCTATGTGAGGATACGGGATGTAGCCCTGAAGACCTGCCAGAATCGATGAATGATAGGGAGAAGTGGCGAAAGAGGATCAGGGATATCCGTGCTAGTGGCTCGTTATGATGATGATGATGATTATGTAAAATCTACATGAATTCAATACTAATTTTTTTGTGCAAAAATGAGCTCGATGAGCTCTAATCCTTTAGAAAGATATTCGTGACATTGCTGACAACAAAATTTTTCACTTGTGCGTCAAATATCAAGTATTAAAATCCAGAATAATGTATTCTTCTTTTTCTTCCTATAATGTTGAAAACAAAACTTTCAAAGAAATAGAATCAATAAGTTAATTTTTTATCGAAGGTTTATCTATAAATAAACAATAAAATACATAAATCTTCAATTAAATCATAAATTCATTCTGTAAATCTACTCATAAATTTCGGCTTGGTTTCTACTGGGTAAAAATCTAACATCTGTTCTTTCCAGAATGCATTAAATTTCAACATCGTGTAATTATTTTTGATTAAATGAAAATAGTATGTCTACTTAGTTTTGCTCGTACTAAGATTACCATACTTGCAGAGTTTTTTTTTTGTTTTTTTAGCTGCAAATACTTGCATATTAAAGCATATACTTTCTCTTATAGCGATGGGGATATTATCATTATTATTATTATTGGTTTTTCGATTTATGTTGGTTTTGCGTCGGTAATGTTGGTATTACATTGGTTGCGTTGGTAGTACGTTGGTTGTGTTGGTATTACATTGATTGCATTGATATTTCGTTGGTAGCGTTCGTATTTCGTTGGTAGCGTAGGTATTTTGTTAGTTGTTATACCCTCGCTAAATGTAGATGGAAAATGAAGTTGGTGGAGAAGAACGAAGACGTCGTTAGGTTTTAAATGAAGGTTTTAATGGCAGCATGAAGAAAAGGGGTTTTCGCTGGTATGCTGCGAGTTTCGTAGGAAGAAAAGAAGGTAGGAAGTTATTAGTGTGTATCATCTAATTTGATTTTAACTAGGATAACTTGGTCTAGAATGATAGACCCAAGGGGTCCATAAACTAGATGGCTCTCCTCATAGTGTACGATGCTGCTACTGCTATTCAGGAGCAGACGATAAGACGTCCGTTCCCATTGAGGAATTCTGAGGGAGAGGGAGATTTGCGGGCTTTCTTCAATTTTTAGTGCTGCTAGGAAATATGGTTCGGGCTGAATAGGACAGATAATCCTGATTGGGTGAAAATGTTCGGCGACTCTAACGGTCAAATTAAATTACGCGCCAAACAAAAATACAAGTTTCTTTCTACCACACTCTCATACACAGATATGTACTCACAGATACATCTTTTACACAGATGTATATACTAACTAGGTTTAAACAATGAAAACTGATTCATTGAATGCATGAAATTTCATGCGATGAAATGTAAATGTGGAAGAATATTAACGGTCTAAGTAATATTATCTTTACTTATAATAAAATTCATCGTAACATTTGTTTTCAACAAACTTTTCAATCAGATTTAATGAAAAGATCAGTAAAACCTTAATTGAACATCGAAGAGTTCAGCAGTGCCTTCTACGTTCCCGCATGGGGGTTGGGTACTCTGGCGAGAGAATTTACGGCTGCCGCTCGCATAATGCAAAGCTCTTCGAACGAATTGAGCACTCTGGTATCCGGTAAGTTAGAAATCGTAAACAAACGAACGCTGATGTTGCTACTTAATACACCTTATAATTCCTTATCTGACGTGGTACGATTGTTGGCCGAGCGGGCTGATACTAATCTAACAAAAAGTTGGGCGGGTTTCGATCCCAGCTTCAATTGTGTCTAGGCACACTGAAGAGTTGTGATACAACGAAACAATCTGTCTGTGGATGACTATATATCCTCGTGGCTGAGTGGTTAGAGGCTTGGATTGGCGTTTGAGTCAACCGGGTTTCGATCCAAGCTACGGGAAGCTAATATGTCTAGCCACACTGATGAGTTCTGATAGAACGAAACAGATCTGTCTGTGGATGACTATAGAGATATATACTCCCCTACCTCCGTAGGGATGAGTTCTCTGACGAATGAAATAATCGTGTTGCCATTAGCGTTTATTGCAAGTCTCTTCATGTATGAATTGAGGTCCCGGTAGCAATTTAACGGACGTATGTAAACAATAGTAATTGTGATTCATAACTGTTTAAAATTTACTTCGCTGCTACTGGCTCCTCGTAGCTGAGTGGTTAGAGGCTTGGATTGGCGTTTCGATCCCAGGGAAGCTAATATGTCTAGCCACCCTGATGAGTTCTGATTGAACGAAACAGATCTGTCTGTGGATGACTATATATATATATATATATATATATATATATATATATATATATATATATATATATAAGTAGAATTTCTTGATGTTGGCATATAACTTATAAATCTATTCAATATATAATCAACTCATTCCCAGGTTGTTTTATAACTTCATTTTTCAAACTTGTTTAAGGCAACACAGTGTATATGGATATATTCGTCTAGTCTGTATGTACGCTGTGTGCCTCTTTTCAGCATTTCATCTGGAAGATGCAACTTAAAACATATTAAATGATTCAGTGTGAAATGTCTTGTGTTATTTGAAGAGGTGATATCATTGTTAATAATGTGGTCTGTAACAGGAAAAACATGCTGATGGAAATACAGCAAATGATAACTGTCTCAATAATTTGGGATTTTAGTTAATTATCTTAGTTTTAAGAGATAAATTGTGTCCTACCAAATAATTTAGAGTTTGAAGTTGCAGGTTTTTACTTGGAAAAGGTTAGTGCTCGCGTAGATCTTGTTTGCGCGAACATGTCATCTGACGTCATAATAATGTGCGATAAGTTTTTTTTAAATCAGCTGTAAGCAAAATATTAAAATAAAACATTTACATAGATATCAGCTGATATTTTGCACTGATATGTCATTAAAAGCTTTAGTGATTACGTGTGATTAAGTTATTAGACAAGAGAAATATTAGAAGACTGTATATTAATAAGAGATTAGGAGTCGGTAAGTTTGAGTTGAGAAGTAGGTGTTTGTTAGTAAGAGAGTTGGTGGCAGTCAGCGATGGACCAGAAGCAGACGGAGTGGAGACACCCGGTTCAGGTGGCAGTCAGCGATGGACCAGAATCAGACGGAGTGGAGACACCCGGTTCAGGTAAGACCGTGCCGATAAAGAAGAAATGTTTAATGTGGCGTTGTCTGTTTCGTCTCACACGATATATAGTTCTTGTAGATCTAATGGGTTGAAGTAATTCCTTTAATCTTTCTCTGTTGTCGGGCGGCTACTTAGAAAAATAATTAGCTGGAAAAAAAACTTCGGTATCTTGGAATTAACATCGTAATTTTGTATTTAGGTTGTGTCACAATTTTCCATAGGATGTCGCAGCATTACAAATGATGAATTTTGAAATTTAACATTAGGTTCAAAACTCAAAATAATGTAAAATGAATTTGGAAGAAAATCGATTCTTAAAGCATCTAAAAATATTCAGGTAAAGACCAAAAAACTGATTGAGATGTTTGCTAAAATAAAAAATAAAACAACTTTGAAATATTTGGATGTAAAATTAGATAAGGCATTTACCAGAAAGAGATATGTAGAATATCGAGAAAAATCATTCATATTCAAACTCTTTCTGAGCGTAAATAATAAAATGCGTTTGAAGAAAATTTATATTATTTGAGATATAAAGGGTGTTTAAAAAAATTGATTTCATAATCTAATTACTTGACCATTTCTCGTTCAAATAATCTTAAATTCTAACTAAATGTGGCGAAACAACTTGAATTTTAGGTTTTATATTCAAATTACTTTTCTCTTCCAGTGATTGACAATTGCACATCGCAAAGAAAAATAAAAAAAGATAATTTTTCTACACATCTTGTTGAAATTTGAGATCATTTAAACGAAAATTACAAAATTATACTAATTTTTCTGAAACACCCTGTATGCTATTTGTAGAATAGTTTATCATACACGTTCCAGAAACTGTACATGAAAAACCATCATTGAAATTTTCGGATGTAAAATAATGAGTTTATTTGTATTAGGTATCAAAGAAATCAAAGGAAAATGCTTATGATTATAATATATCCGGATGTGAATAATATAATTTTGTACAATGGTTTATTATTTACTTTCCAAAAGTTGAACTGAGATTGGAGTTTCCAAAGAGTTGAGAAACCATGTACTGAGTAATTTCGATCCCTTACGAAATGTACTGAGCCGATGGTCACAGAGTCACTTCTAAAAATAGTGAAACTACTCTATTGCCTCTGCAGTTTATACTTAATGGGATAGCAGAGACAACAGTTGAGAAGCGGACAGGTTTTAACACCTTTTGGTTGGAGCGAGGAAATTATGACACTCTATAACCGATATGTCAACAGCTTTCGTTTTTTCAAGAGTCGCAGTAGCAAAGCCTAATCGAGAATATGTAACTGCCGGAAAGACATCAGCTGGCCATGATAAAGGCGGATGCTTCTAAGTGAAAGAAGAATGGGATCGCCGATAACTGTCAAGCATATTAATGGCTCAACAAAATAGAATATATTGAATTCCATTCCCATTCAGCACATCAGTCAATGCTCTGTAAATTGACCGGTGTATTCCAAGGAGTTTCTCAGTCCGGAGTCAATAGGTATATTCAGCTTCGCCTTGGATTGATAGACTGATTAGCGTTAACGGCATATCAAACGTCAACGGTTCTTTTATGCCTTGATATAAGAGAATCGCGTTCATTGTATGTTCATATTTACATATTTTGTAGTGTCTTAATAATGATATTTGCTTATGCTCATATCAAATAAGAATGCTTTCTATAATAAACTCTTTGACTCATAGATAGGGTCATAACTGGTAATACATGTTTGAGTCAGAGTGGATATAGGTGTTATTTCAAAGCAGACGTTCTTCTCATTTCCCACATTTCAGAACAGAAGCCTCGACATCAGCACGGATATCTCTGACCCTTTCTCGCCACCCTTCTCTATCGTTTATTGCTCCCGGCAGGTTTTCAAGGTTACATACTGTATCGGTGCAGAGCTGTTGTATGTAGTTTCTAGCTGGTCGTTCTGCCTTTGCTCGTCTCTGTGAAGGGGTCAACAGGTGTATGTCACATATGATTTCGTCCCTACTTCTCCAGTAATCTCTCGCATATCTGGTTCGTCTTACTTGGAAAATTTTCATGATGGTTAGTAAGTGGCCGTAGGGCTGTTGATTTGTGGGGTGCTGCCTCTAGGACTTGTTCAATATTACCCCCAGCATTCTTGTGTTGTAGCCTTCAATCTTTTTCTCCATACATTTAGTTACCGTGCTTGTAGTGCATCCATACAGTAGTATTGACACGACTGCTGCTTGGGAAAAATGCGTTTCATTTTATCAGTCAGGTCTGACTTCTATATGAAATATAATCTATCGATAGCTGTCCATGAATTTGATAGTCGCTTGTTGATGTCTGCCTCGGTTGATGAGCCACTGCTTCCGAAATAGGTGAACATGGCTACTAGTTTTCTAAAGCTACCGTTTTGTGCAGAAATATCGCCTCTTTGATTAAAGCACGTATATTCCGTCTTATGTACATTGACATGGAGGCCTATGTCTGCAGGAGCTCATCCCAGACTATGTAGCAGGGTTTTTAGCTTGGGCAGGTGTATTTGCCGAAAGCGCTATGTCAACGGCGTTGTCAGCATCAGTAATTGTTTGTGCAGGGTATCTTCTGCTTCTATCCTTTGTCAGCTTGAATCCGTTTTCTTTCATTTTATCAATAGATGTTCTAAGAACGCAGTCTAGACAGATGATAAAGAGGTATGGGGCTAATGTGTCTCCTTCCTATACACCTGCTACTAAGTCGAAGTAGTCTATGTCTCCATCAAGGGAACGGACTTTTACTTTTGTGTTTTTATATAGCATCATTATGGCTGTGACGGTTTCTTTGTGTAGGCAATAGGCGAGTAGTATTTGGTCCCTATTTTCTCAGTGTTTGGAGTCAAAGGCCTTGGGGAAGTCGACAAATAATATTGTTGCTTTTAGGTGTTTTGCACGTACAACTTCAAAAATTTGACAGATAGTCAAAATTTGTGACGTCGTGGATATAGTCCTCCGAAAGTCATTTTTGGTTCATCCTAAGTATCTTCTCAATTTTGTGTTCTATGCAGTTGCGTAGTAGAACATTGTATATCTTGGCCTGCTATGGATGAAAGGGTTATACCTCAATAGTTCTTGGCTAATCCGAAGTCACCCTTTTTAGAGAAGGGGAGGATGCATCCCTTCCTTTATCTGTCTATCGGGTTTTCACATAGCACTACTACCCTTGGGAAATGTATGAATCCAATTATTCTCCCTACAGCTATGGGTAAATAGTAGGACAGACTGGGTTCTTCAGCCTTGGTGAGGCAACTAGTCTAGGAGAAGGAAAACTATGAATTAAAACCTGTTAAACTCCGCTTAAAAATTGACCTTGTATCATATCCTGCCCGAGCGGAGGGGTTGGGTAAATAGGATCTGTCTATCGTGTTTTGATTATATACGGCATTAGAGTGTCGGAGCAGTATGTCGTCAAATTGCCTGGTCTTCCATACTTCTGGGGGAACTTTATTAAGCCCCGCTGCTTTTCAATTTTTAATTTTTTCTTAGTATCGAGTCGAGTTCTTGCGTAAACGATCCTAGTTTGATATCTAATTATTTACTTATAATACTCATGATTGATTCGTGTGTAACTTTCGGAGGGTTTCTGAGGAAATTCTCGAAACGTTGTTTCCAAAGTTGTATTTGTTCTTCGTGGCTGGTTGCTATTAGTTTAGCTTTCGTGGTGCTCTTCCTTCTGCTCACTTCGTTTAGCGTTTGCCATGCTATCCTAGATTGTCTATCTTCCACCGAGTCTCTAATCTAATTGATCTGATTTTTTTATGCATTCCGTTGGTTCTTTTAGGTAGATGTTAGCTAATTCATTTTTTGTATTTTTAAATTTTAAGCCATTGGTATTGGTTATGTTCTTCCTATTGAATTTGGAGGCAGTTTTCACGTCTGCACGCTTCTTCGTAACCGCTAATGTCTCCCGTGGGCCACTTGGATTAGCTCTTTGTTTAGTTGGTATGCATTCAACAGACGCTTCTAAATGGGCATTGACGAAATTCTCATATTAGTCAATCGGAGTATGTGTTTCTGTCTTCTGTTGTGCATCGAATTTGCTTCTTAATGTTAACTTATATTTATGTCTAATATGCCTGTTATTAATCAAAGATCACTTATAGTGTACAGTGGTTGTTGTTTGCATCATATTCCTTCGTAGGCTCTGTCGTATTTTTGCCTTGACAATTCGGTGATCTGAGGACACACCTTGAATGAGGAGTATGCCTCGCAATTAAATGCGCTATTATTTCATTTCTTATTTATAAAGACGTCGTATATCTGTGCTTTAGTATTATTTGCTCATGTGTAGGTCCATAGATTTCACTCCATTTTCTGAAAGTTTGTATTCAGGCATGTTTATCTAATTTCTAGTGTGAAATCTGATAGATGCTCCCCATTTCTGATTAAGGAGCCGAATTTGTGGTTCTGCGTTTTTACCAATTTGGGCATTCATGTCTACACCAGTGACGAGAACGTTCTGTTTCGGGATACTAGGAACAAGGGAAGACAACTCATCATAGTAGGCAATGAGGTAATTTTCTTCACTAACATTGGTAGGGCTGTAGCAGGAGATGATTGTTGCGCTGTGGTGGCCATTAGAAGTAGCTATCATCATTTAATTTTGAATTTTCTCTATGTTATTTAGTGATCTTAGGGGTCGTGGTCCTATCAGCATACATACACCTCCTATCATGGAATTGGAAGAGTTTTTCCATCCAAATGCTAGTGTCCATCCATTGGCAGTATCATGATATCTTATATCCTTGCTATGGGTGTATCTGTGTTCTTGTATGCATATTATGTCTTTTTTTTCTTTTTCTAAGGCAGATGCTCTCACGCATAGGCTTCTCCAGTAAAAATTGTTGCGGTACCTCAAACGCAAATTTACTTTTGATTATTTATAGGTATGTTTGGCTTTTATTGTATATTAACCATTGTTGTTTATTTAATGTCAAATCCAGTATATATATATATATATATATATATATATATATATATATATATATATATATAATTTCTAAACAAATTTTGTAGAGAAACTTTTTGAACTGGCCTGAGCTCTTTTTTCTTTCACACATTAAATGTGTATTTCTATTTACCAATCATTACTTGTTTGCACGCAATTAAATGGCTTCAAGTATTTCTACATAACAGTCAAAATATCGCATCAGTTATTTGTTTGCCCACAGTTTGTCTGTACTTTAATTTTCATATGTGTTAGAACTGATTTGTTTTCACACTATTATTATTATTTTGTTTCTAGCTTTGTTTGGTTGGATTTTAGGGCATATCAGTTATTGTAAAATACTTTATGCCAAATCCTGTCAATACATATGTATTAAATATGAATTATTTGTAATTTAATTTACTGTATGATATATATATATATATATATATATATGTATATATATATATATATATATATATACATATATATAATTGCACACACACAGACACACACACATAAATATTTATGTCAGTTTATGCGTGTGTGTGTGTGTGTGTGTGTTTTAAGTGAAGCAAGAATAGATGTTACATACTTTTATTACATTTTGATTTTTATAAATCAGATAATTTTTCAAAAGAGCCTGAACTTATTATTTTCCACACACTTAACTGGTTTTTAAGTATTTCTATTTACAATTAATAATTTGTTTGCACACAGTTAAATCATTTTAAGCGTGTCAGTCAAAAACTAATAATGCGATTTACAAATAATCCTTTGTTTGCACACATTCAAATGGATACCCATATGTTTACTAAGTGAAGAGTTTGTAGGAAATGTCATTGTTAAATTAAAACTTATTTGTTTACTCATTAGTATTATCATTATTTCTTAAGTGTTTAACGGTTCGAATTATTGCTATCTTCCACGATTCATCATCATATCGTGCTGGCAGCACGGATATCCCTGACCCTCTCTCGCCACTCCTCCCTATCGTTCATCGCCCTAGGTAGGTCTTCAGGACAACAACCTGTATCCTCACATAGCTGCTGAATGTACGTTCGAGCTGGTCGTCCTGCTTTTGCGCGGCCATGTGTGGGGATCCATAAGAGTACATCTCTTATGAGTTCATCTCTGCTTCTCCAGCAGTGTCCTGCATGTCTGGTTCGTCTAACTTGAATAGTTTTCGTGATAGGGGGCAGGTGGCCGTACAGTTGGTGTCTTGTGGGGTGTTGCTGCCAGGAATTGTTCAGGATTGCACGCAGCATTCTTGTGTAATTGCCATCTAGTTTCTTCTCCAGCCGTTTTGTTAGCGTCCATGTAGTGCAGCCATATAGCAGTATCTATGTGACCGCTGCCTGGAAGAAACTGCGTTTCATTTTATCGGTTAGGTCTGATTTCCATATAATCGATAGCCTATTGATAGCTGTCTATGCTTTCGTTAACCTCGTTTCGATGTCCTTTTCGGTTGATTCGACGCTGCTTCCTAGGTACGTGAATTTGTCTACTAGTTTAAGTGGGGTTCCTTCTAGAGTGGAGATGTCCCCCGTTTGGTTATAGCACATGTATTCCGTTTTGTGTGCATTAACATAGAGGCCTATGCTTGCTGCTGCTCGTTCCAAACTATGCAGAAGTGTTTCGGCTTGGTCAGGTGTATTTGCCATCCACGATTAATAGTATTCAATATTAATCAGTGACAGTTAAGTGATTCGTAGAATTGCTATTTAACACTGGTTATTCTATTCAACACTAATAATAATAATACATTTGGGCACACAATTAAAAAGTTTCAAGAAATGCTATTTAACACTAATAATTCTATTCAATATTAATCATTCGTTTGAACACAGTTAGTTGGTCCCAAGCATTTCTGAGTATCACTAACGATTTACTTGGAAAAGAGCCCTTTATTTAGACGTAGTTAAATGACGAAAGATTTCTATTTGTAACATCTCAATTTTACATGTGATTTTTTGCTCACAGTTTAAATTTTAAGCAGTTATATTTGACCAATTGATAGGACCCCATCATGTGCAATCACTCCGGGTCAGAGTGGACCTGAGAGCAATGGCAAAGAATGTGTGCTTTTTTATTACTCAAAGCTCCAGTACAGGAAATTCTCCATCAAAGAGTTTAATGTCATACCCTGAATACTCGTTGGAGGTTTTATCTCTCTGCAGTGATGCAGTCGGTGTATTCTACAACTCAAGCCAACTGGATTTTATAAATCTTTTTTAGTTACAAGGCCTGCTCCACAAAGACTTCAGATATAAAACTGATTTAGTTTAACAAAATAATAAGATCAATAAATTTGCAATAATACTAAAATAAAAATTTACAGATTGATATAAAAATGAATTAGTAATTTCATATTTCTGACAATATTTCCTTCACGAAACGTCAAATAATATGACTTTGACAATGATGAATATTACATGTAAAAATTTATAACAAACATTTTGGTCTGAAACATTGAAAGATTGCATGAGTAAAAAAAAATCAACATATTTGTAGGAAGTCATCACTTCTAAAATCTAAGAATATAGCAGACTGGTGTTCTATCACTTTAATCAATTGAAGATTGCATTTCTTCTCACAAATTGTGCTGCCAATTTTACAGCAATGTAAGAAAATATCTAATACTTCAGATGAATGTAACTTCTCATTCATTAAAATTTGTCAGAATGATAACGCAACTGTAAGGCCTTTGCTTAGAAATAAGACTCACCCCAAAAGATGTTTCCAGGGTATGACACCAAACTTTATTTGCTAATGAGGTTCCAGGTCTGGAGTTAAAGAGAAATTGTTGGACATTTTTCATTGCCATCATTCTCCAGCCCACTTAAACTTGGAGTGGTAAGATTCGTTAAAATCCTATGTATGAGTTCATTAGATCTGTTTGCATATCGTTTGTATTCGATAGAAGTACATAAAACCATACAATATTGAGCAAAAATATCTCAAAACCTTTCATAACAACGATAACTATAAACGTAAAATACACAAACAACATTGTCATCTTGATAAATATGAACTCATAGCAACTGACATGCCAATAAAAGACAATAAACTATTCAATATTGATCCATAACTCAAATATATATATATATATATATATATATATATATATATATATATATATATATATATATATATATACTCATACGCATGCATGAAGACAAATACCCAGAGACTTATACAAAAATAGGATATTTACAATATGACGAAAATTTATTAAAATCACAAGGGACCTTTCATTTAAGATTAAACAAGCGACAGCCTTCAGAAATCGTTTAAAACAATGTATGCCCAGTCGGCTGGGGCTTTAGCATACACCGACTGCTTCTCTGCAGAGGGGTGAGACCCCACCCTAATAAGTGTCCTAGATATGACACTAAAAATCTGATGGTGAGGTTCCATCAATGCTGGAGCTTTGGGGAATGCAGAGTTCTCCTTTATTGCCATCGCTCCCAGGTCCACTCTGGCCCGGAGTGGTAGCACCTGATAAGGGTCCTCTCTATTTGTTAAATAGAACTAAACGGTGGTTGGTGATTACTGTTTTTATACATTTAAACTGCGTATTGACGCTGAACTGAAGTATCTGAAAAAATGTTTTGACATTAACTCTGTGTATTGCCCAATCGGCTGGAGTTGTAGACTGTAGAATACACTAACTGCACTACTGCAGAGGGTTAAGACCCACCCCCAAATGAGTGTCCTGGATATGACTCCAAAGAGTTTGACGGTGAGGTCCCAGTAATGCTGGGGCTTTGGGGAATACGGTACACCCCTACATTGCCAATGCTCCCAGGTCTACTCTGAACGGCGCGGTCGCACCTGATAAGGCCCTATTGAGGAGTAAAATAGAACTAACGGCATACTTATACTAAAATGAATTGTTTGATTAAACTGAATAGCTTGAAATAGATTTTTTTTTGACAATTAAACCGTACTTACATTTAAACTGCGTGCTAATGCTAAACTGAATAATTTCAAGTATAACTGTTTTTTGACATTGAATCTGTATTTACACTAAACTGAATTTTTTAATATTGAACAATTTTGACATGTAACTTTGTGTAAACAAAATCTGTACTTATACTATCCTGAATGAGATAAATTAGAACTGCTGGACTAAACTCAATAACTCGAAATAGAAATGTTTTTCAAAATTAAACTGTAGTTACATTTAAACTGCATGCTTATGCTAAACTGAATTATTTGAAATTGAACTGTTTTTGACATTGAATCTGTACTTACACTAAAATGAATTATTATATATAGCTGCTTGAATAGTTTGAAATAGAAATATTTTTGAGAATTAAACGGTGTACTCATGCTAAACTGAATATCTTTAAATAGAACTGATTATTTACATAAAAATGTATTTGGCGTTAAACAATTGAAAAAGGTTGATATACCATAAAGCCCAACAAACCCAGCATTTAAAACAATGTAAATACGATTAAGTAAAAGGCGGCTGAAAATGAAAAATTTATTGCAAGAGAGAGTGTCGGGAGAGAGAAAAAATTGATCCACCTTAAGTCAAGCCCGAGATATGTCCAAAAAAATTCAAAGAGTGTTCAGGTTTTCTTTGCTTGAAGAAGGCTTATTAAATACAATATGAATGGCCTCTTGAACAATAAGATGTTGATTAGTACTAGCTCTAGAAAATACCGCAAAAACATATATATATATATATATATATATATATATATATATAAGAGACAAAAGCAATCTAACCCTTCTGCATTTAATGAATCAGAGAGGTTGAAATTCCTGTTAAAAAAACTCAAACTCGTACTCAAAATTTGACAGATATATAGTTTTTCAGAGTCAGTAAAATTACCAAAAAATTCAGAAAACGAATGGGAGAAGACAAAGTCGGGAATTATGCAGATAACTAAAAATTCTGCTGACTGCTCATACATCTAAAGTTACAGCGAGGCAATAACATAATTTGCACATTATATATATATATATATATATATATATATATATATATATATATATATATATATCTTTTTGTATTATCTTAGTTCTTAGGAGGTTTTCACACCAGTTTTCAGTGGTTTATTTTCACTGACGTCTGACTAACCGCAAGACTCTTTTAATTATTCAGGTTCATCTTAAAAGTGAGGAGATTTAGAAGGATGCGACTCTTCTTCTGATCTACATTACTTCAATTTTCCTTTCCTGAACTTGGTGTTAGTTCTAAGGGCACTGACAACACTTGGTATCACTGTCACTTTCATATACCACAAGTTTTTTTCTCTGGCAGTATACATTCTTTTGTCAATATTTTCACTTTTTTTTTTTCGGTCTGTCGTTTGTAGGAACTGTAAAACTAACAAGATAACAAATTACATCGGAGTAACATAAAGCCCCCGGTAAGAGCTAACCTTCACCCATGTTAAAAAATATTTAATACCAAGTTCATATAAACCATCCAATATTTTCAAACAACGCATCAAATTTAAAAAATAAAAAACGTACATATAACATGTAATAAAGGACCGATTCCAATAACTCAAAGTATCGTAACTTTTGCTTGAAGGAATAAATTGCAATATTCAAATTATCAAGACAAGATAAACCACAAAACATAAGACTCGAGCTAATTTCTAAAAGAGGACATAAAAAAAACATTCTACGACACTACTTAACTCTACACCATAGGTCTAATATAAAACATGTATTAATCCAAAATTTAAAACTAATAGCTTTTTAAAACGTCAATACTAAAATCAGAACATTGAATAACAATTTAGACATTTGCAGCAAACAAGTAAAAAAAATTTAAAAAAGTACAAACTTAAATCTTAAATTCATAATTTAAGTAATTTTAAAATGACAGCCGAACAGTTTAAAGCTAAGAAAAATGACAATTTAAAAAAAAAAAACGAATTTAACACATTTACGTAAACATGAAAAAAAATCATTTAAAAAAACAATAAACCAATAAAAATACATATTCTTACTTTTATACTTATCGTCAAATTTATAAACTTATAACTCACAGTTAAATAATCTCATCGTCAAAATAATAAATAATCTCCCGTGAATAAAATCCCGAAAACAATTTAGTAGAATCCATTAGATTTACGCTATGAATAGATAGAAACTACTTTCTGATTTTTTAATACTCATGAAATATTGATTTCTGGCTCTAAATCTAATATTTACATACGTTCTTATCTTTATATATTCAACCACCTTGTCTGCGCTTCTTCCAAAACCAGCTGACTGTATCCCCATTAGAGGGGTAAGAATCCATTCAAAAGTTATGTTGCGGCAATGATACTAAACGACATTCGTTGTAGAGACTCCAGTTCTGGTGCACTAACAGTTATGGAACCACCTCAATATTCGCAGTAATACCAAGTTCACTCTGACCTGGGGAGAGACCTTGTGGCAAATTAGCTACCATGCTGGACTTCGAAATCTTAGTAAGCGTGTTCGAACTCAAGTCGTGCAATTACATTCACTTTGGTATAATTATGAACGTCCTTATCTCCCAAAGTATTGGTTTAATTGTACCACGACTAACCTTCCACAAGAATGTCTTTGATTTAAAATAACCAGTGAAAGTTGATTTGTCATTAAGTAAAGAAAACAAACCAAACCACTCAGATCCGAAATAAAATTATTTGTTTTTGTTACTGTTTAGGGTCAAAAGGGTCTGTTTGATGATTACAGGAATTAAACAAGTAATACAATACAACATCATAATCATGTCATCCTGTTTACATGGATTTCGCTAACTCTCTCTCTCTCTCTCTCTCACACACACACACACACACACACACACACACACACACACACACACACACACACACTATTCGTCTCTACCTTCAATCTCTTCAGGCAAGTCCTCAAGACTGCATGCTGTGTCCGTACAGAGCTGTTGTAGATGACTTCTAGTAAGAGAGTGAATTGAATTACCATGACCTGAAAATCAGTGTATGCCGTGGTTTCCCCCACTGGATATCACGATATACACTGCTTATGAGACCTAATGAGCAGTCCAGTGTTTCCGTATGTCACGCGCAAATGATTCCTCTACTAAAAAAAAGAAAATGTACTTCTAGTTGGTCGTCCAAACCTTACACGTCCGTGTGAAGACCCCCGTAAGGTTAAGTCGCTTATGAGTTCGTCCTGACTTCTCCAAAAATGTTCCACATATTTTGTTCGTCTTATATGGACTGTTTGAGGGATAGGAGGTATGTGGCTGTGCAGCTGCTTTTGTAAGGTAAGTTTGTTTCCAGGCTTTGTATAATAGAGCTCGTAGCATTCTTGTGCAATTCCTCTCTAAGTTTTCCTCTATACACTTAATCAGTATGGATGTAATGTATCCATATAGCTGAAATGACACGACTATTATTTCGAAAAAATTGCGTTTTATTTTATCTGATTGGTCTGAGTTCCATATGATCGATAACATATCAATAGCAGTCCATACCTTCACTAGTCGCATATTGATGTCATTTTAAGTAGATAAGACGCTGCTTCCGAGGTACGTCAAATTGTCATGTAGTTTTATAGAACCATTATTAGTGTGGAGATATCTTCTCTTGGATTGAAATACATTTTAAATAGATGATTATTATTAAAAACAAATAATTACTTGAAACCAGATAATTGAGAATAAATTTGTATTTAATAAGAACAATTGAAATCATACGATTTTTACAATTGATAGTCTTAGAAATTACTTGAACGCGATTCCGTAACCTTTACGCATAAAATAATCCGATTCGTTAAAATCAATCAATTATATTGTATACCATGTATTGGACTATTTCCCACTATAATAATATATAATTTATACACAAGAAAAAATAATAATTTTCTGATTTTAAACTCTAGAAATGTATTTTCTTAAAACAGCATGCAGTAGATATGTGGGGTGAACCGGAGAGCATTGAGTGGTTGATATTTACAGTTTTAAGCCTAACGCAACGCATTTTACCTTTTTTTTTCAAGATGGGAAAACCGTTTGAAACTCTCGTCACGTCATCGTTCCTATTAGAACTTCTACAAGCTTTTGCCTGCTTCACTGTTGTCAAATCAGATAACATCATTCTTTATGTGTTCACATTAGTTTTTCCCCATCCTCTCATTTTGTTAAGGAGATTTCACATTCCAATTGTCCCCTTAGTTAGCTTGGCTCGCTTCCAAAGCATTTGATTAGGAAAGACGAAGAAATTCATGGGATATTTGAAATAAGATTGCCGCTGTGCATGTGTCGAAATAGGTGTGGTGTTCGGCTGAATAATTAAGGGACGAATAAGAAGGAAAAGAGAGTTAACTGCTGTGAATTCTTATTTTTAAAAATCCGATGTTTTCCCTTCTTTGCTAATGGGTGTTTCCAATCCAATTACCTTTCTTGGTGGAAAATTATTCAAATAAAAAGGTCTCTCTCGCATAACGAGAGTAGTTTCAAATTGTTCTATCGCAAGGTGAATATGTATTAGGTATTTGTTGCCCCATTGTTACCACTGAATGTATCACTTTGCGGCGTGTAAATGCATAGTGTAATGAAATGCTAACAGAATATCATTGAATTTATATAGCAGAAAAGTTAAGCGATCCATAAAGGATAAATTATCGGTATAAACTAAACGGTATTCAAGAAACTAAATTATATTGTTATATTCTGCCGTGAAGTAGGTTTGATATATTTTGAAGGGACTTGAGAAAAAGAACATTTATTTTAAATAAAAAATAAAAGGTTAGCATAGTGAGAAAAGTTAATTAAAGGAACATTGAATAGTATTTCCGTAAATAATTAATTATGACATTGCAATAATTATGCAATTATTCAAAAATAACTATTTTCACTTACTTTCTATAAACATCATGGCTGAAGAAATTAAGCCATTTCTGCCATTGCTCTTGGTAAATAATTTAGATGACACAGATGAACTTATAAATATGTGAATGTAAATATCGTTTTTAAAAGGGTGTGCATAATAGATTATTTTGAAAACGATTAAAATATTTTAAAATCATAAAAATTGGAGCCTTTTTTACGTCATTTCTCTTAAGGGAATTATGTTTGTGACAATAATTTTCGTGTCAGAGAAAGTAAACATGGTATACTGTCCATCGAAAAGCCTTGAAGTAAAAAAAAAAAATAATAAAACATTAGTGTAAGCAAGAGGGGTGGGCACTGGTAATAATGTTTTCTTCTCGTGGTCCAGTGGGCTAGTTAAAAGTAATGGTGCGTAAAATTGTTTTAGATACTCAATTCCGGCGTATGTTTCCTTATAAGCAAGGCTTTCAGTACTGAAAACTGACATTCATTATTTGAATTTACAAGGATGATAAACCTCACGGACATGTAACCATATATTCCATAGGTGACGAACAACAGTGGAAGATGAGTTTGATTGCTTGGAACTGCAGTGTAGCTGGAAGTATTTGCGCGTATATTTAATTGAATATGCTGGTTTATTCGTATTTCCAATGTCTGAGTGGTGCACCTGGTGTAGCAAACATCACATTGTACCATAGCCATGATATCGCTATGTGTGAAACGTACATCGAATGTCCATAAAGATAGAACATAGGAAACTCGAAACAAGAAAAACACTTGAAGAATTCTTTATTCAGGTACGAAACTTTTTATTACCTTTGAGTTTAAAGATTCTTCCACATAAGGAGAGAGAGGCACAATCTTTCTATTCTGGCTTTTGCATCTAACCACCACCAACACGTGTGGCACCAGCCACAAATGTCTCTGCGAGCAAGCAAAAACCAACCGTCTTCCCCCGAGGCAGGTCTCATCTCAACTCACTGACTTTTTCAAAATCTCCCAAAATCCTCCGCGCTCTTCCAGTGCGTGACGTCACCTGCACTCCATTACCCCGCTTCCAATTTAGGCTATTGTGACATCTCTGCGTGCACGAACACCTGT
Source organism: Sepioteuthis lessoniana (assembly GCA_963585895.1). Lineage (NCBI taxonomy): Eukaryota > Metazoa > Mollusca > Cephalopoda > Myopsida > Loliginidae > Sepioteuthis > Sepioteuthis lessoniana. The sequence goes on from OY757904.1 coordinate 27,191,534, forward strand.
GTTAATGTTGTACCTAAGTAACCAATGTGCCTAGCCGAAAGGTTCTCAGTCTAACTAAACCCAACAGCATAAACCGAAATCCTTTGGCCATTATATTACAGCATTTGTATGTAAATTTGTAAATTAAAGAGCTTTTTATTTTTTTTTTAGAAAAGAGTCACTGTTTTTGAGATTAAGGGGGAAAGCACATCGGATTTTATAATGTATAAATGTAAATTTTTGCTGATGACCAACCCTCGTCAATACATGTGTAAGAATCCATTGCTTACGAGTTCGTCTTTACTTCTCCAGCAATTCACTGAGTATCGCACTCGACTTACCTGAATCTATTGCGAAATGGGAGGTAATGATAATAGAGCTGCAGTTTTGTAGCTCCCACGATTTATTCAAAATCACACGCATCAAGCTGATATAACTACTGCTTAAAAGAAATATTTTGTTTCATTAAAGAATTTCTATTTGTGTATGGTCAAGGACCAGTCCATAGCAGACTATGCTTTACATATTCGTATGTTGAAATCACTTTCATAGGTTGAGATATTAGGACCGCTGTATATGGTCATTTTCTACAATGGCTTATATATATATATATATATATATATATGATAATTATATATATATATATATATATATATATATATATATATATATATATATGCAAATTTCGTTAAACATAATAGACATTTTATGCCTACATATTTTCATCTGGATCCGTTCGAATTCCCGCATTATTTTTTCCAAAAGAAAATATGTAGGCATAAAATGTCTATCATGTTTAATGTAATTTGCATTAACGAAGAAATGCTGCCTAAATATACATATATATATATATATATATATAATGCCATAGAATTTAGACTACAACCCCATGGTTTCATGTATTTTTTTAGACAGCCACCATTAGCCAGTAAACAAAAGGATTTTTATTGTTAACAAAATGATTTACATTTTGTTAACTGCCTGATTGTTGTTTAGTAAAAAAAAAACTCCATGAAACCCAGGGGTCGCAGTCTAAATCCCATGTCAATAAACATAAATATCTAATATATATTTATTTATTATATAATAGCTCTATCCTTGATATTGAGCACTTTCTATATTATATTGCACTTGGTTCGCCACAAACACAAAGTGATTTAGAGATTTAGTGAAATTTGATTACAGATGACCGCTGTCCCTTTCGGGCTTTTTTCTGATAAGTAGGTATAATTGGCGCGTGTATATTTAGATTTTAGCAACCAGCTGATAATATTCAAATACCCCTGAGCCACAAGTAAATGTATGTATCTATCAACTCACGCCACTACTTGTAGGCCTGTACTCTAGGTTATTGTTTAAGGAAAATAACACGGATCCAAACGCAGTGGTCCTCCTAGATAAATTACCGTGAACAAACTAAATTCCCAGTCGGCTCTAAGATTACCTATAACAGAAAGAAGAAGAGATGGAAATGGCTACTATAAGTAAATGTATCAGCTAATAACAGTATGTATTCACCCACATCTTCGACAAGTGCAGGATTTAACACAAAATTAATTTTTCGTATATTTTAACAGCTTTCATTTTCGCATACCGATTGCCACACCGGGCTGTGTTACTTATTCCGTTCTCTAATGGACTCTACATTTATATTGAACTCTTTTCTTCAAAAGTGCTGTATAGGAATTCATTTTTTTTTCTTTCGTTTGCAAGGAAATGAATGCTAGTACACATGATGTCAATCTTATAATCCAGCTCATTTGCTTTTTCATTTTACATTTGCCGACGAGTCATGTGTTGTATTGTCTCATATATATATATATAAATAGTTGCCGACTGTAGTCGAGGGCAACCCGAAGGCTGCCTTTTCAATAGCTACTACACCAAAGTGTAGAGGAGGGCGCCACTCCTTCCCCTGGATTGCTCCACTTTACCCTTGATACGTCCCTGTGTGCTGAGTTTTAAGCAAGGAGGTATCGAGTACCATTTTTTAAGTCTTTGATATATATATATATATATATATATATATATATATATATATATATAATTTGCTTGAAGCTTTGCATACATTTTTCGATTTTATTTTATTGTATTTGTTTAGAAGGCTATTTCAATGCAAAATAATTATTCAGGGCCAAATCAATTTCGAAGTAGAAAATTTCATCCTCAGATACATTTATAATATGAATTAGTTGTATATTCAATTTTTTCAACTGATATACATCTATTACTATCCTGTATAGTAGTCAATACTTACTTCACTTACAGCGGAAAGACCGACAAACAAATAACAGTACTATCCCTGGTATCCAGAATATTAAGCATAGTAGACATTTTATATATGAACCAATTAGAACGTCGAGTGCTATCCATCTGCACGCCATGTATATTTTTCGCAAGATATATATACATATGGTATACTCATGTTGACATCATCCAGCGCATAAGCCACTGCCATATATGACAAGTTTCAAAACATTGATAGACATATCCAGTTTTAGATAGAACATCCACATAACACTGGCTGCCAATCACTCCGAGATTTTTAAAATGCAAATATCACCACCTGATAAAATCTGCACTAGTTTCTATGGAAAACCTATCATTTATGACGTCTTTCTACATTTCAAATCGGCAGTTCCACTTAGTGCTAAAACAAATTACATTAGAAATGAAATTAAACGATTTCACAATAGATGCAGCAAAGAAAATGTCAAGATTACACTCACCATACATTTTATAAACGCCCTCAGAAACAATGATTATCTAACATCAATTACACGACATTTAAATTGTAATAACAAATCACAGAAACTCAATACACACTCTAACACCTATTTCCTGAAACTACCACATTTCAGTGAAATTATCACCAAATAAATATGCAGGGCTATTTACAAGGAAGGGCTAGATGTACAACTGGCCCACTTGCAACCCTAACTACGGCAATCCCTAACGAAAAAAAAAATAGTATTACTGTCATAACATGCACATCAGCCAACCGCCCAATAGGAGATCCTAATATTTGCCCAAAAAACTTGCCCTATTTATCGTTTAATTTGCTTAAAATGCCATAATTTTGGTATGGGAAGTAAAATTAGACCCCTAAACATTAGATTTGAAGAACACCTCAACGCACATGCATCCTCATTCCATAAACATTTAATTAAATGCAAAAATTATAATAATAATTTTTCATTAAGATAGAAGTAATAGTAAGTAATTTTAGAAATCTTAGAATTAAGGGGGCTTTATTAATAATTCAGTAACACCCTCAGATTAACAGTATGTTTGAATTAAATACTGAATGTATCATTAATTAACATGCATATTCTTTGAATGCATATTTAAATTTAAAAAAAGAAATAAAATGAGAAAGAGAGGAATAGTGGGAGAAGAAAATGAAAATATGATTTTAAGCGAATTCTTACTCAATTTAACAGCAGATAAGAATTTAACATTGGATAAATTATAGGAATATAAAATAGAATTGATTAGGACAACTGAAGTCACGTCTCTTCCGATTGGCGTTTAAGCATCGCACGTGCACCATGGTTACAACACGCTACATAGTGTTCTAACACTCCATGTGACACCATGTTTACAATGCCCAAACATCTGAATATACCACATCGGATTCATATTATAAAAGTCTCTGATGATGAAGTTTTCTACTTCAAAATTAATCAGACCCTGAATAATTATTTTGCATTGTAATTGCCTTAAAAAATTACAATAAAATTACACACACATACACAAACACACACACAGACATATATATATATCATCATCATCATCATATCGTGCTGGCAGCACGGATATCCCTGACCCTCTCTCGCCACTCCTCCCTATCGTTCATCGCCCTAGGTAGGTCTTCAGGACAACAACCTGTATCCTCACATAGCTGCTGAATGTACGTTCGTGCTGGTCGTCCTGCTTTTGCGCGGCCGTGTGTGGGGATCCATAAGAGTACATCTCTTATGAGTTCATCTCTGCTTCTCCAGCAATGTCCTGTATGTCTGGTTCGCCTAACTTGAATAGTTTTCGTGATAGGGGGCAGGTGGCCGTACAGTTGGTGTCTTGTGGGGTGTTGCTGCCAGGACTTGTTGAGGATTGCACGCAGCATTCTTGTGTAATTGCCATCTAGTTTCTTCTCCAGCCGTTTTGTTAGCGTCCATGTAGTGCATCCATATAGCAGTATCGATGTGACCGCTGCCTGGAAGAAACTGCGTTTCATTTTATCGGTTAGGTCTGATTTCCATATAGTCGATAGCCTATTGATAGCTGTCCATGCTTTCGTTAACCTCGTTTCGATGTCCTTTTCGGTTGATTCGACGCTGCTTCCTAGGTACGTGAATTTGTCTACTAGTTTAAGAGGGGTTCCTTCTAGAGTGGAGATGTCCCCCGTTTGGTTATAGCACATATATTCCGTTTTGTGTGCATTAACATGGAGGCCTATGCTTGCTGCTGCTCGTTCCAGGCTATGCAGAAGTGTTTCGGCTTGGTCAGGTGTATTTGCCAGTATCGCTATGTCATCGGCGTAGTCGGCGTCGGTAATTGTTGTTGCGGGGTATCTTCTGCTTCTTTTCTTCGTCAGTTCGAAGCCATTCTCTTTGATTTTGTCAATCGATGTTCTAAGTACGTAGTCTAGACAAATGATAAAGAGATACGGAGCCAGCGTGTCCCCTTGTAGTACTCCTGCTACAATGTCGAAGTATTCTGTGTCTCCATCTAGTGATCGTTCTTTTACTTTAGTGTTTCTATAGAGAATCGTTATTGCCGCTACGGTTTCTTTAGGTATGCCGTACGCTAGTAGGATTTGTTCCATCTTTCCTCTGTGAATGGAGTCGAAAGCCTTGGTAAAGTCGACAAATATTAATGTCGCTTGTAGGTTCTTTGCCCGTACACCTTCAAGGATTCTGCGGATGGTTAGTATTTGTGAGGTCGTAGATCTATTTCTTCGGAAGCCATTTTGGTTTTTTCTAAGTATGTTGTCGATTTTGGGTTCTATTCGGTTTCGTAGTAGGGCATTGTATATTTTGGCAGCTATGGATGTAAGTGTTATGCCTCGGTAGTTTTTGGCTAATCTGAGGTCCCCCTTTTTAGAGAAGGGGAGTATGCATCCCTTCGTCCATCTATCTATCGGATTTTGATTGTATACTGCGTTGCAGTGTCGGAGCAGTATGTCGTCGAATTGTCTGGTCTTCCATACTTCCGGGGGAATTTCGTCCAGTCCTGCAGCTTTCCTATTTTTAATTTTTCTGAGAACCGAATCGAGTTCTCCTTGTGTGAACGGTCCAAGTTTAATGTCTAATTGTATGCTAATTATTCTGGTGATTGGTTCATGCGTTATTTTTGGTGGGTTTCCAAGTAAATTTTCGAAGTGCTGTTTCCACAGTTTTATTCTTTCTTGTTGGTTTGCTGCTTTAAGTTTTGCTTTGGCTGTGTTCTTTCTTGTGCTCACTTCGTTTATTGTTTGCCAGGCAATTCTAGATTGTCTATCTTCTACCGAGTCTCTAATCTTATCTATCTGATTTTGAATGTATTCTGTCTGTTCCTTTATATATATGCCTGCTAATTGATATTGTGCTGTTTTTAGTTTTAAGGCATTTGCGTTTGTTGGTTTTTTTCGATAGTTTTTGGAGGCTGTTTTCACTCGTGCACGTTTTTCTCTCACCGCTAAGGTTTCCCATGGGACTCTATATTTAGTTTTAATTTTTGTTGGAATGTATTTTGCTGCTGCCTCAAGGTGTGCATTGACGAAATTTTCGTATTCGTCGTTTGGTGTACTTTTTTCCGTCTTTTCTTGTAGTGTTTCGAATCTGTTTCTTAATTCTAATACGTATTTATCTCTGACATCTTTGTTGTTTAATAGGGCCCAGTCATAGTGTTTGGTGGTCGCTGTTCGTTTGTCGTTTTTTCGTAGGCTTAACCGTATTTTCGCTGTGACTATTCGGTGATCGGTGGACACACCCTCAAAAGAGGAGTATGCCTCGCAATTCAATGCACTATTCTTCCATTTGTTTATAAGGACGTAGTCTATCTGAGCTTTAGTATTGTTTGCGTACGTGTATGTCCATAGTTTGCCATCTCTTTTTTGGTAGTTTGTATTGAGGCATGCTAATCTATTTTCTATCATGAAATCTGTTAGATGTTGCCCATTTCTATTTGACGTGTTGTGGAGGCTGTATTTGTTGTTTCCGTTTTTCCCGATTTGTGCATTCATGTCTCCGCCAATGACTAACATGTTGTGTTTCGGGATGCTACGCACTAATGAGGATAACTCATCGTAGAAGGTGACTATTTCATTTTCTTCACTAACATTGGTGGGGCTGTAGCATGAGACGATTGTTGCTCTGGGGTTTCCGTTAAATGTAGCTACCATCATTCTAGGTTGTATTTTCTCTATGCTATTAAGCGTTTTTAGTGCTCTAGGTCCTATAAGCAATCCTACCCCTCCCACTGCGGCGTTGACAGAGTTTTTCCATGCGGATACAGTGGCAAGCGACCATCCATTGCCAGTTTCGTGATATTTGATATCTTCTGTGTGCGTGTATCTGTCTTCTTGTATGCATATTATGTCTATTTTATGTTCTTCGGCCGATGCGATTAGCTCTGGGAGTTGTCCTATTCTAATTAAGGTTCTTACGTTAAATGTGGCTATTTGTAGTGTTTGCTTGCATTTTAGTAGTTTTGATTGTTTGAGCTCTGTAGCTGATTTTTCGAACACCGAGGCCAGGGCTCCAACCTCAGCAGGACGTGCCCCTTTTTTACCCGCGTGAAGAGCGATGCGGTTTGTGTAAGTGGTTTGAGTGTGGGTCATGGTTATCTTCCGATGGCTGTTTTATTCTCTTCTATAGAAGCCACTCTTATAGAGGAGTAGCAGTAGTTCCCCGATCGAACTGTCGATCCTGAGCGAAAAGTCGTCAAACTCACGTCCAGGACCCATTTGGGTATTGAGTTTGGTCGTCCATTGGTTTATTCAAATACCTTAACGTACATCATGCTGCTTCCCATGTGTACATAACAAAATATATAAAAAAAAAAAATAAATAAATAAATAAAAAAATAAATAAAAAGGGGGGGATTTGTTTTAAGTTTTAACTTAGTTAAAGTCCAACATTAAGGTACTTTCTTATGACTTTCACTAGTACTGACTCATACTTTTTTGCTGTATTGGGACTTTTCCAAGGGTTTTTCATTTTTTTTTTTTCCATCCTACGGTTGGGGACCTAGCAGGCTTCAGGAATTATAGAGCTCTGTGGTAGCATTAGGTGTTCTAGGCTTTTTCTTCTAAACTACTGTTAGGGCTTCTTTACGAATTTTTAAATTATTCGATAGAAGATATTTAAAAACATTCTGCCTTGTTCGCTGACATGTGGATAGGCTTAATATCAAATTGGCTTTACAGTAGAGTAAGCGTGCCTTTACATTTAAAACGCATAGTTTAAGCATTATTTTACAAACAAAATACAGCATAACATTTTGTAAAATTCAGCATTTTAAATTGGAATTAAAGACCTACTGACCAATATTGACATATTTCTTCCACTTGGCTCCTGAGTTCAAATGCTCTTCTTCGTTTGGACTTTTATTTACTACTGATATTTTAGGTAGCTTTGGGGGCGGTCTAGTGGGGTGAAGGGGACAATTCGTTTTTGTTGGTTTTTTTTTTTCTTTCCTTTTTTTTCCCTTTCTGAGGGTGGGGTGGGGGGCTGTGGTAGCATTCTAGGCTTTTTCTTCTAAACTACTGTTAGGGCTTTCTTTACGAATTTTTAAATTATTCGATAGAAGATATTTAAAAACATTCTGCCTTGTTCGCTGACATGTGGATAGGCTTAATATCAAATTGGCTTTACAGTAGAGTAAGCGTCAAAGTTTATGTGTTTGTAATGATTCATAAATTGAATATATGACAAATTTCATAAAATTCTAAACAGTTATCGATGTATGGCTATTAGTATATAGATCCATTGGGAAAGGTATGAATCCAATTATTCTCCCTCCAGCTATGGATAAATAGTAGGGCAGAATAGGTTCTTAAGCCTTGGTTAGGCAACTAGTCTAGGAGAAGGAACACTCTGAATTCAAACCTGTTAAACTCCGCTTAAAAATTGACCTTGTGTCATATCCTGCCCGAGCGGAGGAGTTGGTAAATACTCTATTAGTATATAGATCTGTCAGCGTATATGAAAAAATAGCCACGTACTAACCGAATATATCTGTAACGCAAATGGGAGAAAACTCAACAGAGTGTAACCAAGCAAATATTAATCTATTTGGACGAGTAAGGATGTCTCGCTTCTTCAGTAGGCGTACAAATTTTATGGAGAAAACACTCAATATTTTATATATATATATATATATATATATATATATATATATATATATATATATATATATAAGAAATGAAAATGCAAATGAAGTAAACGAAAATGAAATACAGGCTGCCAGAGCATCACCAATGCCAACATGTTTGACTGCAAAACGGGTCCCTTTAAGTTAAATTTCAGTTTTTAAATTTACTCTTAGTGTCATGTTTTAATTTGTCTCGTATATATATATATATATATATATATATATATATATATATATATATATAGGTGAGTGTTTGTTTACTAGTCACTCCATACAAACAGAATGGGAAGCAAGGCCAATTGTTTAACAAGACTGAACTCATAGTTTTCTTTTTCAAATCTTGTTGCCATGGCAATGTTAAATTGTGCAGTGGGCCCTCCTAATTACCCATACCTGCAGGGAGAACGTTTATATCTATATATTTCCCAAATACATTAGCAGTATTTTAAATATAAGCTACTTCATCCACGATTTTTTATTCTGATTGTCGTACCTAGTTTCTGTGACAGTAACTCTTACGCCATGGTCGACTCGATAATTACATGAACCCATAATGTAAGCGATATAAAATTACCTATGATCTGTGTTTATTTATACACCTCTCAATATGATTATTAGATTAGTTTGTGTATGTGCAATAACTTTTAAAAGAGTTGCATGATATCCTATTTACCAACCCCTCCGCTCGGGCAGGATGTGACAGAAGGTCAATTTTTAAGCGGAGTTTAACAGGTTTGAATTCAGAGTTTTCCTTCTCCTAGAGTAGTTGCCTAACCAAGGCTGAAGAACCTAGTCTGTCCTACTATTTACCCATAGCTGGAGGGAGAATAATTGGATTCATACCTTTCCCAAGGGTATTAGTGCTATGTGAAATGCAATCAGTCTCCTCCAGAATTTGAACTCGTTTCGCCGTGTTCATTTCCTACGACGATAACAATTACACCACGGGCACATCCACAAAGAGTTGCATGATATTGTCCGTTGCAAATATCACACGTCCTTAAGCTGTGAAGATATAAACAGTCAACAAAGCGAAGGACGAGGTGAAAACAAACATTTGAATTAATATTTAAAGAGAAGGTGAAGATGTTCATGTGACACTTTACAATGGAATCCCATAACTACAAACGTCTCAGCGCATCTGCGTGTCTGTCTGTCTCGGATTTTCTGGTCGCCTCTTATCTTTTCTACATTTGTTCTCTCGGACCATAACTCTATATGTGGTACATCTATGTGTCATTCCGGGTCTTTTCTGCCTGTCTTCTAATCCTTCTACTTGCAGACTCCCGGTATTCTTCTGATTGTTCTCTTGTTGAACCTCGGTATCTGTCACTTACCTCTTCTCGTAGCTGCCTCATACTCACGATTATATATTCAAGGCGGGGATACCGATTTCTGGACTTTTGGCCACCAAGACTGAACATAAAAAAAAAAAAATGGCAGATAATATTTTTTTAAGTCATCGATCCACTTTTATGTAACATTTGCTTGAGAATAATTAGCGATTCCCACGCAAATATGTATCGGCCCCTATATAGAAAGGCACATATACATTCATGTGAATACACACAACCATGGTCATTCAAAAACTGTACATATATAAAGACCTACATGCACATACATAAAATCACAGAGTGCTAAGCCCGTATATAGTGTCTCATTCAATTAGATTTTGATATTCAATGGTATTTTATATATATATATATATATATATATATATATATATATATATATATATATATATATATATATATATATAAGCTGTTGTTAATGATTATTACACGGTATAACGCATAGAGTCATTTTATTGATTTTCGCAAGCAACACATATTTCTAGTGAATTTTCAGTTCTAGTTTTCCCTCTTTTTCTATGTGGAGATAAATCTCTGTATTACAAGATAGTCTGTATAATGTTTTATTGAGTAAACGCATTTATTCTGGTTGTCAACAAATCATACACAAATTGTTGTGCTCGAAAAAGTTATTGTCAACCATGAAACCTTTTTTTTTCTTTTAGAAATATCAGGTAAATCATTTATAAAAACAGTCAAAAGTAAATGAACAATTTAATTTCAAAATAACAAGGACATCTGTTTTAATAAAATATATTTTAGGTTTTTTTACTCTGTTTAACATAAGGATCATTAGATTCGCTATTGTATCAGCAGTTTGTCTATTACTCAGAGCCATATTATTTGAAATTTGTAAATAAACAGCTTTGATTATAGGGAATTAAACAATCTTATATTACATATTGACCTCAGCATAATCTATCCATATATATATATATATATATATATATATATATATAGCGGTGACAATACTTCTGTATGATCGCATTTATGAAACATTTGGTGTAAAAGATAAATGGTAATTGCACAAAGACGATGCAAGCTGTTTTAAACATATCTTGGTACAAAGGATTTAATTTAACAGCAGTTGAAATATTACACAGGAATCATGCTACGATGCTAGAATATGCCGTAAAAAATTGATAAGCAAGAAAATATTTCGGAATAATTAAATGTGATTTGTTGCCATTCATTTTTAGCCTCGCTTACACCGATAGAACTCTTTATCAAGATATATAGGGATTTGAGCTTCAACCACAGCATAGTATCCAGATAACCTTTCACCAAATTTCAGAGTCACAGACCCAATCTTTTTTCAACCTAGAGCTTCTTCGATCAAAATTTTATCACTAAGTCATTCAATACGGTATTTTTTTTTAAATGTATAAAATTAACGAGACAAACGATTGTGATAAAAGATACAGTTGTCGTTTTAGTTTCTTTGCTTAATGGGATATCAACCTTTGTAGGTTATTTAATGCCAAAGCCATTCTCCTAGAAGAACAGTAGTGGTACTATTTAACCCATAGCTGGGTGTTCATTCATTTCCCAAGGGTATTTGCCCGAAAGTGAACGTAATAGCGTGACTGGAGTACGAACTCGATTTAAAGGTCCATCGTTTTAACCATTGCACCACGACGACACCCTGATACAAAGTATATAATAAATTGATTGTGTTAGTAAATATATGATATGTTTACCAATGTTTTTTTTTCTTCCTTAAATATCTGACGTTTATCTGAGGACGATAGATTTACATTGTTGTCTTTTGAAAACTTGACTTAGTTTAGTACAAAGCCCAAATTATAGGACACCCCGTGAGAGTCCAACTGTTTGACAATCGTCAGCTAGGTTAGCGTTCTAACTATTAAATCACTGGAAGCGTTCGTCAAAACGGAATCTAGTCATAGATTATATGCAGGAACTGCTATTTGTCATCTTATGAGAATCGAACTCACTATTAAGTATCAAAGGGAATGGGGGATAAGCTTACAAACGTTTGCATCTAATCAGGATTGTCACAACTTATCAAAAAAGGTGTTAAAAGATTAAACAAACCTATGAATACTTTAAAAAGAAGAAAGACAATAATGTAATTAAATGACGACATTTGTTAATTTAAGAATATCTTCTTTTAAAGCAAAAGCAGAAGTTGTGACCCTTGAAAATAGGCCTGTTAATAAACAATATTTGATTAAAGGCGGATGATAGACTTTCACAGATAAAAAGAAAAAAATGCAAATTTTTATGAGAAAAAAAAAGGGAAAAAATTTTGAAGATTGTTGGATCAAGGCAATGAGACATCTTAAATCTGGAATTATTTGGCAGTAGACAAACGAAATTGATGCTTAGCGTTTTCTATTCCCGGAAAATATTCTCTGGTGTTTAATGTTTTATATTTTATGATCCTTGTGTATATCAAAAATAAATAAATATTCCTCTGCCATTAGAAATGAAGGCTGAAACTGTTACTTCCCAGAGAAGGAAATAATATTTTCCTGGAAACATATACTGACATTATTTTTATTCTTTACTTTTACGTTTTTCATTATCTTGAAATAATTTTTGGGATGAAAAACGTATTTCAACTAATGTCATCATCACAATTTTCTCATCTTTTAATAATTGTTGAACGTTTTATGAACAACCTTTTACCAATTTATTTTGAATCTTCCGGTATATTCTTTTTTTTTTCAAGACAACGATTGGTTTACTAACTTTATTTACCATTTGGGCTACGATAAAAGCATGATGAGAACTTTTGAATATTTTCATAGTTATAAGGTCATATTCATACACTCTGAGACAAGTATGCCCTAGAGATGCGTGTAGGCCGAAAAAAAAGTCCTAAGGGAATATATAGTAACTGCTCTTACAAAGTAGTCAAAGAAATAATTTCTGACTAGTCTCAGAACTTTAACTTCGATGATCTGACGGTAATTCCGGCGCCATTTGATCTTAAGTTGGTGGTTTATCATAATGCAATATCCCAACCCCATGATAGTAGCCTTGCGTCTACTATAACAAGTAGACGGTAGTGACAATACTCATCATCCCACTCAACATCGTCCTTCTTAGGACAGGAGGCGAGATCAAAATAACGTTTATCCTCTTAGGAAATAGAATCAGTTACTAATGTTAAAATTCTTGACGAGGTTGTTTGAATTTATCTTCACACAATTCCAGCAATAATGTACCAAGAGGATTTTAAAAAATGTTACCAAAATATCTTGCTCATTTCGCGATAAACAGTGGTATATTCTGTTTATCATATATATATATATATATATATATATATATATATATATATATATATATATACGTGTGTGTGTGTGTGTGTGTGTGTGTGTGTGTGTGTGTTACATCCTGCCTTTGGTTGTGTGAATGCTATATCTGGGCAGGCCGTAATAGTGATGTAAGATCTGATTACTGATTGAGTTTCATGTTCTGACAACCCGTCTCGGGTTATTCTTTGTTCAGAAGTCAAAAATTGCGTTCATGTTTATCGTTTTGTGTAGTTAATTGTTTAAGTTTAATATACACTGCTCTATCAAATACAAATGATATATTAACATTTCCATTTGACCCTAATAGATACAATAGCAGAAGGTGATAGTAATGACAATGAAAACATACTCGACATTCCCCAGGTCTTCAAAACTGGAGACTCGGCATCACATTCAGTTTAGTTTCATGCCTAGGACTCCTTAAGATCTTCCTTGAAATTGAATGGATTTTGGGAAACACGGGTTTGTTGTGTGCTTAATGCTATAAGAGTCAACTTACCGTCTATATTCAAGAGACCTGTTTGCCCATTCAGCTGGGGCTGTAGAATATACCGACTGCACCTCTGCACCCACCAATGAGTGTCTTGGTATGACACTAAACGATCTGATGGTAAGGTTCCAGTATACTGGGGCTTTGGGGAATGCAGAGCACACCGTCATTGCCATTGCTTCCTGCTCCACTCTAGCCCAGCGTGGAAGCACCTGATAGGGCCCTATCTATGGGTTAAACAGAACAAAAGGCATACCTATGTTAAACTGAATTGTTTGACTTAACTGAATAGCTTGAAATAGAAATGTTTTTGACAATTAAACCGCACTTACATTTAAACTGCGTGTTTATGCTAAACTGAATCATTTGAACTGGAACTATTTTCACATTGAAAATGTGCTTACACTAAACAGAATTGTTTAATATAGAACTGTTTTGACATTAACTGTGTAAACAAAATCTGTACCGATACTAAACTGAATTGGCTGAATTAGAACTGCTTTAATAAACTGAATAGCTTAAAATAGAAATGTTTTTCACAATCAAACTGAACTTACATTTAAACTGCGTACTTATGTTAAACTGAATTGTTTCTAATAGAACTATTTTCATGAAAATGGATTTGGGTTTAAATAACCTACAAAGGTTGATATGCCATAAAATACAAGTAATCAACCAACTAAACATCAATAGACCTGTAAAGTAGCAGCTAAAGAAATGGAAATTTGCTTGGGATTTTACACACATGTGAAAAGAATTAAACATTATAACTATATTGTAGTCTAACAAATGGAGCCAGTAGCTGATATCCAAAAAATATCATTTTTACTCATGATTTGCCGCTCAGTCTAAAACTTACGACGTATAACAATACGTGCCTCATAATTACAGATAACAAGTAGCACTTTTAAATTTAGTTCCACTTGAAAATTCTACAACGCCGATCGATACTGCTCATTAACACAATATAATCCAGTAGAAGAAAAGCGAGCATATTTAGAGAATGTGTGTGTATATATATAGATAGGTGAATATACGCCTGCATATTAAAAAATGTCATACACATATGTGCAAAAATAAAGATTTATATATACGCTCATATGAAATATAAGGGCCCTCACATAAAATGATTTTATAGAGAGACATACGAGTAAATATGTAAAGAGAGCTGAATACAAGAATATGCTTATATATCCATCTCATTATAAATACATAAAAGTATATGGGATTATGCAAAAATAGAATGTATATTCTGAGATAATATGGCTTATATATATATATATATATATATATATATATATATATATATATATATATATATATATACTTGTAGTAGTATATTACACATGTTTCGGACGTTTACATTTTTCAGGAGATACAAATGGTTTAGTTAAATTTAGGCTGTTCTTTTTATAGTAAAGATTGCTTTCATTGGTTGCTTCATTATGCTTGATTCTAGATTTTGTGTCTGTGAATATCCCGTTGGATTTAATAGTACATGAAGACATCTGGTCTACGTAAACTTTGTATGTATGCGTGTGTGTGTTAGTGTTTGTGTGTGTGATTGTCTGTATGTACACTCATACATGTATGTACACTTGTGTATGCATACTAATATGCTTTTTTTCTAAGTATTGAATGGATGTAGTGTTCACCAATAGCCTAGAAGATTGGGTTTCAATCCTAGGTAGAGTCATACCAAAAACACAAAACTTGAAATCTATTGGAAAGGAAGCTTTTGGGTACACCTTCGACAATGGTCACTCTCGGTAATTTACTTCTTACTTTATATGTTCATATATATTATATATTTATTATATATTTACCGGTCATTTGACCTAGTAGGTAGTGTTCACCAATGACCTTGAAGACCGGGTTTCAATCCCTGGTCGATTCATACCAAAGACTCAAAAATACTACAAGATGTCCGTTTACTTAACAACCAGCATTATAAAGTAAGTAAAGTAAAGTTAGCGACCATAGTCGAGGGTGACCCGAAGGCTCCCTTTTCGATAGCTACTACACCAAGGTGTAGGGGAGGGCGCTACTCCATTCCCTGGATTGCTCCACTTTACCCTTGAACCGTACCTTATAATGCTGAGTGTTAAGCAAGGTGGTATCAAGTTCCATTTTTAAAGTCTTTGGTATGACTCGACCTGGGATTGAACCCAGGTCTCCCGGGCCATTGGCAAACACTCTAACCGCTGGGACATATCAATAATAAAGTGAAACAATCCAGAGAAATGAGTAGCGTCCAGCCTTACTCCTTGGTGGAGTAGCTATCGAGAAGGGATCCTTCGAAATGTCTTCCATGACGGTCGCAAAATTATATATATATATATATTGTCATCCACAGACAGACTGTTTCGTTTTATCAGAACTCTTCAGTGTGGCTAGACACGCAGGACGCTCGAAGCCGGGATCGAAACCCGTCCAACTTTACGTTAGGCTAAGCTTCAGACGAGTCAGCCACCAAGCTGACTACGTTGGCTAAGGGAATTTTTAAGGTATCTTTTTTTAGCAACAGCAGCAGCAGCAGCAGCCTTTTTTTACATTTTTTATAACTTATCGGCTACCAGAGTGCTCAATTCTTACGAAGAGCTTTTGCATTACGCTAGGGGCGGCCGACAATTCCTTTGCCAGAGTGCTAATCAAATGTGAAAAGAATAAACACAAGGCAATGGCCTTATTTTTTACTCACATAAATTGTTGCGATTTTCAAATTTTCAAACTTTTAGTTTCGTGTAAAACATTTACCTTCATCATGCCGTTTGAATTTCAAAATGAAACGAAAAAGAATGAAGATGATTTGATCATCACGTTGGTGGTGTTACTTTTAAATTTTGTGTGATGTATTGGTGTTCAAAAATTTATTTTCAAAACCTACGTATTTCCTTTGGCTTTAGGTTGTTTGGGTTTCAGGGCATATCAACATTTGTTGGTTATTTAATGCCAAATCCATTTTTATTCAAATAATCAGTTCTATTTCAAACAATTCAGTTTAGCATGAGTACACAGTTTAATTGTCAAGAACATTTCTATTTCAAACGATTCAGTTTATTCAAACAGTTCTAATTCAGAAAATTCATTTTAGTATAAGTATAGATTTTGTTTACCCACAGTAAATGTCAAAACAGTTCTATATTAAACCATTCAGTTTAGAGTAAGTAGAGTTTAAATGTCAAAAGCATATCTATTTCAAACAATACAATTTAGAACAAGTACGCAGTTTAAATGTAAGTATACGAATTAATTGTCAAACATTTTTATTTCTATCTTTTCAGTTCAATCAACTAGTTTTTATTCAAACAATTCAGTTTATCAAACGTATGCAAGCTATTTCTATTTAACCCATAGATAGAGCCCTATTAGATGCTATCATTCTGGGCTACAGTGCGCCAGAGTGGACCTGAGAACAATGGAATTGAAGGGGTGTCCCGCATTTCCCAAAGTCACTGGAACCGCACTATTAGATTGTTTAGTGTCATATCCATGACACTGGTTGAGGCGTGGTCTTACCCCTCTGCAGAGCTGAAGTACGTTGCCCAGCTAAATGGGCAACGTATTTACTTTGATAATTTTTATATCATATCATCTCTTCTATTTATATACGTCCATATTTTTTTATGTTCTTCTTATCTAACTAATTTAAAAATTCATTAACATATCTATCTATATCAATGTCAGTCTGCTTAATCCAAATATTTCTTCATCTATCCAAGTTTATATAAACGATGAAGAAGAATTATTTAAAATAAGGTATTTTACAACTTTTTAACACTATTCTCGCTAAATAAGATTAATTCAATAATTAGGTTTTCTTTTTTATTGTGGGGCGTTGTGCATTGATATTAAATTCAACAATACATCTGAATTTCTTATGTATATAAGCCAACATTTTAAGATGTTTAAATTGAAAATTGTGATTAATTTCTGAATTCTGTTTGAACAAACCTTTACTGATGTTTTTTACCTTGCAGATCCGTAATGTGTTCAAGTATTCGTTTTTGAAGATCACAAAAAAGTTTTATCTACATATCTTTATTACAATCCATAAATGAGATATCGTAAATTCCGGCAATGGATAAGATGTGGACAATGTTATTATTGTTATTAATTAAATTCCTAATTGTCTTTGAGGATTGAGAAACTGTTTTAATTCCACGGCTGTTTAAGTCATTTTAAATTATATGTATGGTTGAATTTTTGGAACGAGACATCAGACTAGAACAGTTAACAATGAAAGAATTTGGCACAGTATGAAGACAAATTAAAAACAGAAAAGCTGCAAGCCCCAACGAAATACCCTCGGTTTCTGGTTCTGAATTGATCCACCAGTAAAATAATGTCTGCCTGGTGCGTTAAAATCTGATAGAAGCTAGATCGTTGTTTAATGTGTTTGAACCGAAAGATGACAACCAATTATTACAGTCGACGGAAGTTTTGGCAATGTATGGGTCTAATTAAAGTGACCAGGGAAAATGTGAGAGAAAAGGGCAATTCTGTCGTCATTTAATTTAATTGATCGTTTGTGTTTGTAAATGTTTTTTTTAAATTACGTTTGGTTTCGCCGATGAAATATTTGTCATAATGTTTACATGGAATAGAATATATGCCTTCGTGAGAGGTGGTTATGTTGTTGATGCCTTTCGAGAATTTAGAGAGATATTTAATGGTTTATGATATTGTTTGTATCATCAGCATTCCTAATTTAGTAAAGTTGAGATAGAGAGGTGTGTTGTGTGTGTTCGTAGGTAAAGAGATTGGTCTGTGTGAAATACAAATAGTGGGAGTATTTTTCTTAAATTTATTTGATGGGTATATGTTGTGAGCTTTTTTCTAGCGTATAATATGATCAAGTTAGGGTATTTTAAGCTTTTAAGGGGATTTTTGCGATATTCAAATTCTTCACCTTTGTGTTGAGGGCTACCTATTCTATTGCTTGTAAATAAAAACCAGTTATGAGGTACGTTTAATTTTGCTGTTGTTGTGTGATAAGAATATATATATATATATATATATATATATATATATATATATATATATATTGGTTATTGGATTTGCAGGTGAGCTTAAAAAGTAAATTATTTTGGGATTTGATGATCAGGATGTCTCGGAAAAGTATGGTGTTTTAATTCTTTTTCATAGGTAACAATGATGGAAGGTTTAACATTGTTGAATTTCTCTGCGATCTTTTCGATTTTTATATTTTGAGGTTGGAAAATGAGTATATCGCGAATATATTCAAAATATATTGAGTTAATGGGTAATCTGTATATAAAAGGGCCGGATTCTAAAATCTCCAAAAATATAGATTGGCTAGAACATCGAAGAGTGGATATCCCATAGGGCGACCAGACTATGTTTATAAAGTCATGTTACTTATGTCTATGCAAATATCGATCAGAGTGTTTATGGAGAGTGATGAGTTTAATTTCATTTTCTCTCATGAATAGCAAGAAAATTAAGGCGTTTTTGATAGGTACATTTGTGTAAAAGGAATATTTATCTAAGCTGTTCAAAGTTTTGTTTTGTACATCCATGTTCTTAATTTATCAAGTTAGTCGTTGGATGTAAACTCGTCATGCTGATGAAGTTTTTCTGAAATAAAGACAAAATATCATTTTTAAAATCTGTTGTGTTTTGGTTTATCCACTTTTCGTCTAATTTTCTCATCTTGCCAAATTTATCAAATCTACCGCTATCTATCTATCCATCTATCTATCTCTCTATCTGGAAGAGTTCGTGATGTAATGGTTTCCGTCATAGGAAATAGAAACAGACCCTAGTTGAAAAAGTAGATGAAGATGTTTGAATTCATAATAGCGCTAATACCCTAAAAAAAGTGTTATGAATCTATAATCCTACCATCTATTGGTAAATAGTAGAGCAGACTAGGCTCTTTAATCTTGTTATGGCAACTGGTTTAAGAGAATAAAAACTCTGTTAAACTCCGATAAAAGAATGACCATGTGTTGCAACCTACTCTTGAGAGTGAGTTAAGTGAATATGTAAGGGAGGTACAAATGCAACTATTTTTCCTTTAGTGATTATATATAGTAAGGTAGACTGACCTCTTTGACTTTAATGAGGAAACCGGTCTTGCAGAATGAAAACTATGAATTGAAATTTGTTTAACAATTATACTTAAAAATATATATCCTGTTTCTCATTCTGCTCTTGCGAGTAGGGTAATTGTAAACACACACACACACACACACACATATATATATATATATATACATATATATATATATGAAACAAGAAAATTGCTCGTCAGAAAAAAGAATTGAAAGCCAAAAACATTACGCATTTCTAATTCCAATCATCTGCTTAAAAATGTAGATAAACTTGAAATTATATAAGCAAGCAATCATTTTCTGTTCAACTCTGATACAGAAAAAATATACAATGTGAGTACCTGGCATTAGGTTATTCACATCGTGGTCGTACCGAAAACAATACAGTACTCCTCCGAAAACGCTTATATTTTATGTTACCTGCTTCATCCGTCAGAATTTTGAATAATAAAGTTTGACGATACTATAACGATCGGGTGTCTCAGTATACATAGGGGCCATATGAATCGTAATAACTCTGCTAATAACAATAGTGATGATTTTTGTTTCAGATTTGAAAATACTATTCTGTTACAACAATTAATCACCGATCACAATGCTTTGAACAAGAGAGGGAAAATAGTTTGCATCACAACTTATTTAGAGAGAAAATCATTCAGAATTGTCTCAGAATATATGCAACATATTTATATGATAATTATTTATAACTGAGACAAGGAACTTGGAAATGATTTCGTGTCCGTGAAGATGATATAAGAATAATTTTAAAAAATTGCTTTGATGACTCTTGCTTGAAGGGTGCATTTTTTACAGGACGTGTTCCAAATGACCACCATCGCACTTCTCTCAGCAATAAATGATTACCATATGAATGGTTTACATCTATTTATGATGATTAAAAACACAGAGAGTCTTCAAGGAAATTATTCTTCCTTAATTGTTTTACTCTTTAAGATTCATAAAATTTTCAGTAATTTAATCAACCTTATAGGAATATTTCCCTTAAGTAATTCTACTATCAAGTTTCTTTTCTTCATGGCGTTGGCTATACAAAATACATTCTTGTTAAAATGAGGGTCCCATTTTTTACACATGAAGTTGACTGTTATTTTACGTAACGAACGATTCACATGTTATGTTATGTTATTTTATGTTATTCATGATCAACAAATCATACGTCCTACTCGTCGATAAGCAAATTTCATTCTACATGCTGAAGCTACAAAAGAAAAACAGAGGCTTCTTATGCAAACCGGTAGAAGATAATCTGCATACGAACCACGAGAAGTTTCGTTACTTTACGAGACTTCACCGTTATATGAACCGGTACCAATCGCCATCTTGTTTTTCTTCTTTTTATGTTTATCTCAGGACCGGTGGAGGGTAAGTCATTTTTCGTCTTTTATATTCTTACCACAAGCGTTAATGAATCATTTTACTACAGTTTGATTGATTGATTTTAACTGCAATTCAACCCATCCACAGTTAACATATGCTTGAAGGTTAGGGAATCACGTTCATTGCGTAGAAAACCTTTTCGTGTTCTTGTTTTATATGGGTTTATATCATATGCTCGGCCCTCATAGAAGATTCTCACAGGTATAAACACTCCGGTCAGAGTAGATCTGTGAGTAACGACAAAGAATACTCAGTATTCACAAAAGCTCCAGAACATGAAGAACAACTTAAGATACTGTTAAATGTCATACCCAGGACATTGTTGGTGGGAATTTTACCACTCTAAAGGAAATACAGTCAGAACATACATAGGCCCACTAATATCATACTTTAGAGAACGGAACCCTTACATAAGTTTTTATCAGGACTCTCATTTGTGTTTGTTATATAGGCCTAGTAAGTTGTAAGTTGGCGACCGTAGTCGAAGGCAACCAGAAGGCTCCATTTTCAATAGCTACTACCCCGAGGTGTAAGGGAGGACGCTATTCCTTTCCCTGGATATATCCACTTAACCCTTGATACGTACCTTATATTGCTGGGTGTTAAGGAAGGAGGTATCAAGTACCATTTTTTAAGTCTTTGGTATGAACCCAGGTCTCCTGGACCATTGGCGAACACATTACCCTCTAGGCCAATGAGCCAGTTATGCCTACTAATGTTTTATTTTAGTCAACTCATTAAATAACAAATGGAAGGGAATTCAGTGGGGTTGTGGTTAACGTGCTAGACAGCGAAATCACCATTTGCGCTATTACGTTTATTTTCGGACTAATATTATTGGGAAAGACATGAACCCTCTAATCCACCCAACCTATGAGTTAAATATAATCACCACTGTCATTCCACAAGGATGGATTTAACATGCATATATACCTTTAAAAAAAGGAAACCTAATAAAATTACATGTGAAATAAAGAAAAACAAACAGAACGATAATTGATATCAATCAATTCTGGAAGAATCGTAAAAGATACCTTAAAAACATTAGCAAAGTCCTTAGTGGGGTAAGTTCAAGCGCTTAGATAAAATTCTCGATTTCTAATGTTCATTATAAAGGGAACGTATAAATGAAAGGGTGAAAGATTGATACATCATTTTGTTTAGTACACAACGCAATTAATTGAATATTGCAAATATCAAGAAAAATTAGAAGAAATAAATAAAGTTGGTGACCGAAGTCGAGGGCAACCCGAAGGCTCTCCATTCAATAGCTATTATACCGAGGTGTAGGGGAGTACGCTACTTCATTCCCTGGATTCCTCCACTTCACTATTGATCCTTTCCTTGTAGTGCCGAGTGCTAAGTAAGGCGGCATCAAGTACCATTTTTTGAGTCTTTGACTAGACTTGGGATTGAACTTCCGTCTCCTAGATCATTGGTGAATGTTTCTCTGTTGTTGTTGTTGGTGTTGTCGTTTTGTTTTGTTTTGGGGACAATACACAATTCCATTTAGATTTATCTTCCCTGACAAATAAGGCAAAATGATTAAAAATAAAATATTTCCATTGATCCAATGTTTTTATTTAAAAAATATTAATAACAGCATAATTTTGTTGTTTCAAACGATTCAATGCAATTGAAATCATCTTAGTACACTAAGATAAAAAAAAAAATCTTTTTATTTATCTGTTTTCCTGGGGTTTTTTTAGTCGCACATCAACCTTGACTTGTTATTTAATGCCAATGTCGACCTTGTAGTAGATGAGTAGTGGTAATTTTAACCCATAAATGATGGCTATAATAGGGTTCATACAATTCTCAAAGGTATTATTTCAAATGTAAACTTCATCGCGTGACTAGAATTCGAATGTGCTTATGACTGAATCCAGCACATTAGCTACTTCGCCTCAGCAGCATCCTGTACATTCATCTTTATTGAAGATAAATTCAATATACACATGATAATTTTGCCGTTCGAGTCAAAAAGATGCACATCGGTCTGATATATTAACAGTATTATAAATATTATAGTGTTATCTTTCGGCGTATATATACATATATATATATAGATATAGATATATAGATGTGTGTGTGTGTGTGTGTGTGTGATTAATTTATGAGTACAGCAAAATTTATTCAATACAATAAGTAGAGACACCATTGGTGGTGATAGTCGGGGAACTATGTAAAATTATAAAACAACGAAGGACCCTTTTCGTCCGGTACTTTTCAAGTTGAAGACACCGGAAAATTTAAATAAAAACGAGAGTATATATCTACAATATATAAGTAGAATGGCCAGATAGAGGGGGAAAAATAAGTAACCTCTGTATCCAGAAGTTCCCCAAATATATCAAGAGTGTGACTGTTTAACTGCCTGCACAGAGAGGGGAGATTCATGGAAATATAAATTGCCTCTAGAAATTTGAGATGGAATTAATTGAGTGTGTGTGTGTGTGTGTGTGTGTGTGTGTGTGTGTGTGTGTGTGTGTGTGTGTGTGTGTGTGCGCGCGCTTAACAACTCCGCAACGTGGAAGTTGTAACGCATAGTAACTTTTTCAACCAGAGTGCAGCTGGTTATGAATAAAAGTTGTTTTCCTTCTCTGAGTATTGTTGGTTTATCAAGGCTAAAGAAATCAATTTGGCCTACTATTTACTTATTGCTGGAGGGTACGATAGATTCCTGCTTTTTTGCAAAAGCGTGAGAGCAAATTGAAAAGTCTACAGCATTGTCTAAGATTTGAACTCCTGACCACGATTCCATTTCCGACGATGGTAACCGTTCTGCGAAGTATGCAGACGTGTAACACGTTCCGTGATGTGTATTGATATTGGGGTCCCCCTCTCTTCTGAAGATATTCAAGTCTAATAAAAGCTTAATAAAGTTATCTCCACGTTAGGTTCTGCTAATCATCAATTTAGTCATGATTTTGTTCCACTTTAAGCTCACAATCTTACGTCCTTCCTATAAATATACAATTTTACGAAATTAATAAACCTACTCTGATATTCTTTTAAGTAAGGTCTTCCAATAGGGCGTGTGATCCTTACAGTGTGCACAGAAATTATGTCATTTCTATGCTTAAATCGTATGATACATATTTTATTCAAACTTGTAAGTAGTCCTCTTTTTGATTCGGCAAAATGTCAACATTTTATGCCCGTTGATCTTTCTTGTAAAGATCAATGCTCGTAAAATGCAAAACCTGCGTTTTAGTATTATATTTTCTTTTCTTAAACTAAACAGAAAGAAATCCCTGGCAGTAGAATTCAGTCATACATGTATTTAATATCTGAGGGAGTTCAATCCTTGACTAACTCTTATTATCTTATGCTAGGCTCTGACAAATTAGAAAGAATATGATAATTCAAGAGGGCTACAGTGTCTTTGTTCTGTCAAATAACTTTCTGTTGAACCAACCAATCAAACCACCACGAGAAGCAATAAAAATTACTTTTTTTTTGTACAGAGAACAGTTTCTTTTTATGCAGTTTTCCTTCTCCCAGACTGGTTACCATTCTAAGATTATAGACTAAATTCTTTCCAAATATTTACCCTACCCTAATGCCAAATAGCATGTTTTCATGAATACAAAATATTTTTTGTTTAATGGCCAATCATCTTTCGTGGGTTATTGAATGCTAAAGCTATCATCGCGGAACAGAAAGGTACAATGTTATTCTCAGCTGGGGCGCTAAAAAAGTCGATACTTTTTTCCTAGGGTATTATTCTGAAAGTAAACAAAAGGAAGTAACTAGAGTTCGAACCCCTTTCC
>OY757904.1:27218753-27353753 GCA_963585895.1 Sepioteuthis lessoniana
TATCATTTTGACAGAGCTAAATTAATTCGAAAACATAATTAAACACATTAACTTTAAAAACCACTTGTACTTAAGTTCAATATTACTATTCCAAAAGCCACATTAAATCTTTTCGATAAAATACTTAGGAACCTTTAGCGAAATGGAAAAAAAATGTAAAACAGACAGAAGTATAAAGAACTGTTTTGTCTAGATCGGTGGTCGCTAGTTGATAATAGAAATGTGTGTAAAGCTGAGAAGAAGGTTGTGTTTGATGAAATGTGTAAGTTGCATGAAAATTAGGACGAGAAAAAGTTGGTCAGTGAAAAGTTCTGATTAACTGACAAGCCAATATCAAAAGTAAGCTTTTACAGAAATGGGTTGGGCTGTCTAATGAGTATAGCAGTTGTTGCAACAAACAGTTATTTTTAATTAAACGCTTTATATATATATATATATATATATATATATATATATATATATATATATTTATCAGGATGTGACAAGATCGTAGAATTGATTTCAGATTCAGCACGTGTATGTATGCATGTATGTTCAATTGATTTCTGAGTGGAAGAAGAAATGGTACGTCAACTTGGTAAATTTATAGTGCATGACAAATTGGAAAAAATTGTTTTAGTTCTTTGACTATAGTTTTGTCGCTGGGAGTAATATGTTTAACAACACTACCTTGAAGAATTTTTTCATAACGATTCATAAATTTGCTGGGAAAATGTAATAAGTGTTCCATCTTCTTTATCTCTCAGCACACAAAACCGTCATTATTTGGTAGTTTTGTTTGAGTCTTGCCTTCATTTTATTTGATTAAAAGTAAATTGTACCAAATTATTTTAAAATATGCCTAAAAATACACCTTTATCAATTTACCAAGACTTGAGTGAGTTTATATAGAAAGAGAGTATGTATTTCTACAAACTAACGAGCAGAATGTGACCCAATGCAATATTTTAAACAGATAAAAGCTGTTTAAATTAAGTATTTTTCTTTTCCTAAACTGGTTGCCTTACCAACGCGAATGAAAACAGTTTTCCCATACGTTTACTCATGGCTGAGGAGAGAAGAGGTTTCAAGCTTAAACAATAATATTTATATGAAGTGAACCCAAAGACCAATGTCCAATATTTGAACTCAAAGATTCTATTTTCTAACGCCGTCGTCGTTACGGCTCCTGAATATTAGGAATCTTGTAAAAATGAAATTACTTGGTTTTAAATTAATAAATAAATGCATTGAAAAAACGAGACCCACCAATTATTATGGGAATAATCTTATCGTTATCGCAATTAGAAGTAATAAATCAGTATAACTTATTTAATCTTTAAAATTTTTAATTTATAAAAAGGTTATATCTTAAAATTTCTATATGTTTTTAAGGATATACGTTTAAAGATTGCTTTTTCAATATAACTCGCTATCCACTTATCTTGGTTTGGTTTGGTTTTAGGGCACATCAATCAGGTTATTAATACTAAATCAATTTTTATACAAATAAACAGTTTCTATTTCAAACAATTCAATTCAGCATAAGTACACAGTTTCAATGTCGAAAACAGTCCAATTTCAAGCAATTCATTTTAGCATAAGTACACAGTTTAGTTCTATTGAACCTATTGATTTGACCCTATCAGTTGCTACCACTCACTTTTCCAGTCGGCTTGGGCTTCATAATACACCGATTGCATCTCTGCAGAGGAGTAAGACCCCGAAACGAGTGTACTGAATATGACAGTAAACAACTTGATGATGAGGTTCCAGTAATTGCCACAGGTCTTTCTGGGCTAATTTGCTGCATTCGAATATTATATTATTGATCACTTTGTCTCTTTCTCCACGTGACCAACACCTGCTTTTCGGTGCGTCTTATCTGTTCTTGTTTTTCTATAGCTTGTCCTTATGGCGTTGTTTTATGATGCTATTAGAAGAGATTTAGTTTCTCTCTTTCTAGCCATGTCCACGTTTTAATGTGTGAGATACCACTTGTTAGTCATTTAAAACCTCGATTGAGTTGTTTTTCTGCCAATTGTTCTTTTCGGGTTATTTCCGTTCTGTTGGTCATCGTGTTGTTTCTGGTGGCTGTAGTCAGTGTTTAATCTGCGCTTTTCTATGTAGTTTTTCAGTAATTGTATCGATCTGTGAACGCTGTATTCAATGCAGTCAATCTCCCTTCCTCCTCTTTTTTTCTTGACGCATACTGTCTGTCAACGTCTTCTCTTGATGTAAAGCCTTAGGCATAGTCATTAGTTTTCTATTTTTCTGGTGTATTTGTTTAAGTTCTTCTCTGGTTCACTTCAAGAATGGTTCCAGATATTTTACGTTCGGTACAGACAAGGTATTTATCCCTTTGATAAGGTTCGTTCTGTATAGTTTTGTCCCAAGTAGCTTTCTGGTCCTCCTGAGATACCCTTTCTTATTTGTTTCTTTCATTTCTACGTGTTTGATGGTATCTGATTCCAAGATACCCAAGTATTTGTAGGTTTCCTTTTCTTCGAGCGTTCTAATTTTTTTCTGGATTTGGTAGTGCCACTCCGTCCGTCATGTATCGTTTTCCACATTTTCATAATCAGCAGGGTGCATTTTCAATTCCAAATTCAATCCCTATGTCTAGACAGTATATTTTCATTGCGTGTATTAGAGTTTATACTTTTCTTTTTTTTTTATTTTGCAAACAGTTTGTATCGTTCATGTTTATTAGGTGATTGGTCTTTTCCAGTGATTTACTAAGTTTGTATCCGGCTGTGCATTTCCTGAGTATGTGGTTAAGTGGCATCATCGCTTTTACAAATAGTAATTGAATATACCTCTTTGGATCTTTGCTTCAGCTAAGTGTTTTCCTCCTGCTGTAATTCCACTCTCTTGGTTTTCATGTTTTTTCGAGTAATTTTATGACTTCAGCTGATATCTTGCACATTTTGAAGCAGTTCATTATACAGATTTATGGGATCATATGATATGCCTTTTTGTTGTTAATCCAGGCCATAACTAGATTCTTCCGTCTCTTCTTGCTCTCGTTAAGGATTTGCTGATCAATGTAGAGTAGCTCCCATGTGCCTAGCGATTCTTTGCTACATGTCTTTCAGGCAACAATCCCCGGCTAGTTAGGGAATCGTAAATCTCTTTCCTTATTTGTGCAGTTAGTATTTTCCACATCATAGTTAGGTACTTTCTGAATATGTAGTTGTTTAGAGCGGTTCCTTTGAAGGGGTCTTTTTGGATCAATGTGGTCTTTCCTTTGGTCATCCATTCGGATACGTCTGCTTCTTGTACGCATCTGTTCATTGGCAGTGTTTGACAGTCACAGATGGAAGTAAATTTCTTGAACCAGAATCTATGTATGACATCATGGCCTAACGTTTTCCAATTTAATTTTTTTTTTAAATTGGTCTAATTGAATCTATGTGTATTTTCGCTTTCAGTTCTTCTTCTAGTCCTTCTTACCCTTTTTCTATGTTGCTTATCTATTCGGCTTTTTTTTATGTTCTCTTGATTGCCATATTTTACTCGAAAATTGTTTGCCATATTTTGCCTCAAGTTGTCGGTATCACTATTATCATTTTAATTATTTTTCCGTATATGACAATATTTGTGTACAGTGTGTTTCGATAATCCCAGATTGGATGATTTGTTTTCTGTTTAATATCTTTAAAATACATATTTGGTTGGTAGCATTCATGGTTTGTCGGTTTTAAAATTCCAAAACTTGTTTATACGTATCTATTAGAATAGGATTTTTAAAGGAATATTTTTTCAAACTTCGCAGAGTTAAATGGTTTCTAGTATTGCTGCTTACACTATTAGTTTTATGTGGCTAAAGTTAATGGTTACAAGGTGTAATGCTTATAATTTCATTTGCCATAAGTTATTTGCTTGTAGACTGTTAAATATTTTAAAATTTAGAAAATGATTGCAGATTTCTATTTGACCATAGATGTGACCCTAAAAGCTACAACCAGTTCTGTTATGATTAAATCTCGGATTAATAGCAATGAAGGAATACTCCACATTCTCCAAAGCTCCAGAATTAGAGTTTCACTAGGTTATAGTTTGGCATCATATCTAGGACACAGGTTGGGAGGTAATATCTCTCTGTCAGGATGCAGTCGACGTATTTTATAGCGCTAGTTTTATAAATAAAGGCAGTTTCATTGTTTTGATTGCTTTTAATTGGCTCCAGTTTAAATATTTGTCCATAGAGCCAGGTTCCTAGTTTTGATTGATTCTAGTTGACTCCATTTTAAATATATATAAATAAGATTAGTTTCCTAGGTTTGGTTGAATCTAGTTGACTCCAGTTTAAATATTTATCAATAGAGGCAGGTTCAGTTTTTTTTATTTATTCTACTTGACTCTAGTTTAAATATCTATCAATAGAGGCAGGTTCAATTTTTTTATTTATTCTACATGACTCCAGTTTAAATATTTATCAGTAGAGGCAGGTTCAATAATTTGATTTATTCTAGTTGACTTCAGTTTAAGTATTTATTAATAAAAGCCGGATGATTGGTTTCCTTGATTCTAGTTGACTCCAGTTTAAATATTTTCAATAGAGTCAGGTTCCTAGTTTGGATCAATACTTGTTGGCTCCAGTTTAAACATCTATAAATAAAGGCAGGATTATTGTTTTCATTGATTCTATTTGACTCCAGTTTAAATATTTATCAATAAAAGCAGAATCATTGTTTTGATTTATTCTAGTTGACTCCAGTTTAAATAAGTGTGGGTGACCCATTGGTGATAATTTTCCATGATGATTATTGTCTGTTTTGTTATTCTTCTATGTTATTTTCTCTTCCCTCTATTCTTTATTTTTACAACCTTACCTCTTCCTATTTCTAGTATATTTATATGTATGTGTTTTTGTTATTGAGGTTCCTATCTATTGTGTGTGTGTGTGTCAGGTAACCAAATAAACCTGTGTATTATTTTATTGGTGTGTGTTTTATAACTGGTGTTCACGCACACACACACATCTCTCTCTCTCTCTCTCTCTATATATATATATATATATATATATATTAGTGTGTTTGTTTGTCATTGATGTGTCTATTTTGAGAACCTGTATGAGAGAGTATGTGTGTGCATATGCGTGTATGTGCGTGTGTATGTGTCAGGTAACCTAATGAATACGTGTATTACTTGCATTGGTGTGTGTTTTATAACTGGTGTTCACACACACACACACACACACACACACACACACACACACACACATATATATATATATATATATATATATCCAAAACTTCGGGATATGCGAAGTATGCAACACAATGTCAATTTTTCAATGTAAAAAAAGTAGTTAGGATTCAGGGTATTTTTCTTTCAGCAGATTGATTGCCATATAAATGTTAGAGAGTCTAGTCTGTTTTACTATTTAGCCATTGCCGGCTGGAATAGTTGAATTAATAGCTTTCCCCAGACCGACAGTAAGTGCACATTTTTCATCGAGGTCTTAAATTTGGGTACCTTTTTTTTTCTTACGAAAATAACCAGTACACCAGATGCACCTGCATTTATACACGTGTATTTGTTTACGCTAGCATTTGTCTGTGGGAATTTATGTGTGTGTGTGTGTGTGTGTGTGTGTGTGTGTGTGTGTGTGTGTGTGTGTGTGTGTGATAGTCTTTTTATTAGGGTTGAAGGTACATATTATTTGTAGCAGTGTTAACATGTATATGTTACTGGCGAAAGCAAGAAAACCAGTATTTAAAATACATTCAATGTTGGTTACATTGAATTTTTTTCTGAAAGGAAATTATTAGAACAGTTAAAAAAAACTTTAGATTGCTAGATATATGAAAAAGAATTCAGAGACATGCTTAGCGTAAATGCCATCGTCGTAATGAATGAAATAGGTGACCAGAGTTCAATTTCTGTAGGAGGCTGTTTGTATATTACTAATGACCTTCACAAAAGCATGAATATAATACTCCTCTCAGCTAGGGTGTATTAGTTGGGCACAGTGGTTTCATTAGCCATTGTAAGGCAACCAATCCATGAGAAGGAGAATGCTCATATATAACCAAATATATTCCGCTTGAAAACTTACCTTGTGTTAACTCTTACTTGTAACAGAAGAATGAAGGCGTTGAATTATTGTCTTTAGCACAAGTCATGAACTTCTTCCTGTTTGAAATAGGTTATCATCTAATACGCTTTCTGGTTTAAAATGAGTCATCTGATTACTATAAAAAAAAAAACAACTCATCTAAGCTGTTTTATGCAACGTCTCATATAAAGAAAAGGATTATCTAGCCGATGTTGGCTACTTTTTGGGATTCAAAATTAGATTATAGGCCCGTTAATACACATAATAATTTATAAGGAAACCGAAAGCCCTTCTCCCAAGTTTATTTTCTGATGTTTCATGTCACATCTTCGAACATGAAAGAATATATCTATAACCAGGAATCAGCCCCATACAAGAGAGAAGATAGCACAATATTTTTAAAATCCTGTAGTTTTGCTTTTCTTTTATGTTGATATACTTAATTCCCCCTTGGAGGTTTTCAAAAATATTCTTGCCATTTTCAGTTTAAATTGATGTTCAGCCTTTAAATACTCAAATCGAAAAACGTTTAAGAAAAGTGTTAATACGTCTACAAGACTATTGGATTTTGCATACGTTACAATATGGCACCAAGTGTGTAGCTTTCGTTTTACTCTGTGTCTGTCTGTGAGCATATGTGTACAATGTTTTGCATTTATTCGATGAAGACAAAATTAATGATCTCCGAAAGAAATCATAAAATAACAGAAAAAAAGAAAGTGGCGTTTATTTGACACTAGGTCACTCCGATTGGATGATTTTCCCAAGAAACTATTAATGAGGAAATGTAAATGCATCAAATAGATCAAATCGTCATATAATTTGCTATAAAGAAAATTACAAAAAATGCAAGGAAATTCGAGAAAAAAATGTTCGATTAAAAAAAAAAGTGGAAAAATTCTTGATTTGCAATTCAGGGCATTGAGTTGAGGTAAAATCGATAAATCTACATAGAGCAAATTGAAATATATTTTCTAACTATCTAGAGGCAAGAAATCATCGGCGTAATGGAAAATTTGTCGAAAGAAAATATAGATGGAAAGATAGACCGATAAAACCGAAATGAAAGACAAGACAGAATAGATAAACTTCATGAAAATAAAATTTTACAGCCGAGATCATATACATCTGTAGGATTTATGCGATCTCTTTTCAATAATATCATTTGAAAGGCATGAATCCAACTTTTTCTTCCAGTTTGTGGGTAATATTTTGAGAGACATTCAGCTGAAGCGAAGGAAAACTACAGACATTCCAAGTCACTGTTAATAGGTAATGGCCCAGTAAAGAAAAGGACTAAATTTTCTCTTGCCATAAAGACTTAAGGAAGGTACAGATCATGTAATTTTTTTTAAAACGCTCCTGGATTTTCATTGGATTCAATATTGTAATAGAATATAACAGCAAATTTTACATGCACATGAATATAGCCGGGTAAAAGGGATGTGGAAACAGTGCTGTGCTAATATCTAAACTGAATAATGTGAGTTTATGCTTAGAAAATCAGTTTATAAACCCTTAAACTTTCTATGTCGAAACGCTTCTTTAAGCTCTGCTGAATTTAACAGAATCACATACGCACACACACACACACACATTCATGCACACACACACACACACACACACATATATATATATATATATATATATATATATATATATATATTTATGTGTGTGTGTGTGTGTGTGTGTGGTAAATTCAATAAGTATCCAGACATTTTGTACAGGCATTTAAATTTGGCGTAGACTCTTGAAAATTCATTATGTAATTGCGCTACATCTTTTGAGATGACTGACCAGTTTTTATGATTTCAGCTTCAAATGAACAGCTACAGGAGGAATTGGAATACACCCTTACTCAAGCCTGATTGTCACTGCTGGGGAATTTTAAAAATGCAATGAGGACACTTTAGAAGAGCGATATGCAATAAAATTGTTTTTAACTTGGAAAAAATGCCACAGAAATGTATGGAATGTTTCAGACTGCTTTTGGAGCATCTTGCATGAATGGAGCATCAGTTTTTCAGTCGCATAAGAGATTCGCGGAAGGCAGGGAGTCTGTGAGGGATGATGAGAGGTGTGGGAGCAGTAAGGAAGCCAATAGACCAGAGTTGATTGGCCAAACGGTTAGGGTTAGTGTTACTATGTTGAGGTTTTAAGGGAGTTCAGGAAGAGATTCCGTCGGAAGAGGCCAGGACACTTCAAATCAGGTCAGTGGAATTTCTACTGGGACAATGCACCAGTCCACAACTGCATTCTTGTCACCGACTATTTGACCAAGATGGGCATCAAGACAGTTCATCAGCCTCACTAGAGTACCGACCTTGCTCCCTGTGACTTTTGGTTATTCCCTAAGCTCAGAGGCTAACGAAGGTCATTGACACGCTCACACAAGAGGACTTCAATGGGGCCTTCCAGAATTTTTTGGAACGGTAAAATACGTGCATTGCAGCTGGAGGAGATTACTTCGATGGGGACTAGAGTTTCATGCGTGTACTATCAATAAATGTGCCAATACTAAAGTCTAGAAACTTATTTAATGGTCATCGTACATATATATATACATATAATTTTCATCTCTCTCTCTCTCTCTCTGTATATATATATATACTCCCCTACCCCCGTGGGGTTGAGTTCTCTGGCGAAGAAGTAATCGTGTTGCCATTAGCGCTCATTGTAAGCCTCTTCGTTGATGAATTGAGGTCTCGGCAACCGTTGAACGGATGTATGTAAACAATAGTAATAGTGATTCATAACCGTTTAAAATTTACTTCGCAGCTAATGTCTCCACGTGGCTGAATGTTTAGAAACTTTGGCTGGGCGTTTGAGTCAACAGGGTTTCGATCCCAGCTACGGGAAGCTACTGTCTAGCCACACTGATGAGTTCTGATAGAAGGAAACAGATCTGTCTGTGGATGACTATATATATATATATATATATATATATAATTTTCATCCATTGATTCAGATCAAAGTTGTTTGATTTTGTCATAATACAGTTGTATCCTTCAGTTAAGTTATGGTTTCCTTATTTACTGGCTTATTAACCGTCATGGTTATATAATGCCGAAGCAATATTCTACAAGAACAATATAGGTGCTACTTAACGCATAGCTTAGGGAATAAGGAGATTCATGCCTTAAAATATGAAATGTCTTTGTCTGAAGGTAATACCACGACTGGAGTTCGAACTTGTTTATTACAAAATTACAGTGGAGCAATTTATCCAGTACACCATTTCATTCTCGTTTGTTTGTTCGTGGTTTAATGGCAAATCAATTTTTTAAAGTTATTTAATGCCAAATCGATCCTTGTAGAAGAACAGTAGTGGTACTATTTAACCCATAGCTGGGAAGAAAAAGGGGTTCATAACTTTCACACGGGCATTAGTTTCAAAATGAATGTAATGGCACAACTCGTGTTCGAACTCACGTACTACGATTTATTCTCGCCAGTCAATACATTTGCACCCGGAACCAGGCGATGTTTCTGGTAAATTTCGTAGAGGTCATTGCATACCATGCATCAGATGTCCTTTCTCTTGGACATCTATATATCTAAAGAAGACAGTAAGGTCCAATAAATTTAACACCGTCGTTGTTGTAGGAGTTGCAAGGTTCCAAGGATAAACCAACTGTTTTACGGATTCTGTCTCTTTTAAATTTAGGTTTGGTTTGGTTTTATGGCATATCATCCATTGCCGGTTATCCTATGCCAAATTCATTTGTATACATATAAACAGTTCTATTTCAAACTATTAGGTTTAGCATAAATACACATTTAAATGTAAAAAAAGGTCTATTTCAAACTATTATTCAGTTAACAAAGTAACATATTTCCAAATATTACTATGTATCACTAGCAATTTGATGAAACATCAGTCGTTAATTTACACAGTTAAATGTAAAGACAGTTCTTTTCGTAACAATTCACTTCAGTATAAGCCCACAGTTCTATTCGACACATAGATAGGACCCAATCTTGTACTACCACTCCGCGCTTCAGTGGTTCTTGGAGTGATGAGAATAAAGGGGTCCTCCAAATTTTCAAAGCTCCAGCATTAGTAGAGCCTCACCATCCAATTGTTTAGTGTTTTATCCAGGGCACTCTATGCAGAGCTGCAGTCAGTATATTCTACAGCCCCAGCCAACTAGGCCATTTTAAATTCAGGAATCCCTTCAAGATTGGTTATAATTTGAGACATCTGACTACACTAATATTTACCTAGGGAATTTGAATTTGAGTGGAGACGGCCGGAAATAATTATCAGTCCTAAATAACAATATTTGATACCATTTTATTGCGTCCAGATAGAAATATTATTGTTAAAATATCAGTATATGAAACAATTTTACTGTGAGCAAACAAATGGTTTACATTTAGATAAACAATGAATACTTGATGAATTGAATAGCTAATGTTAAATATCAATTCATGACATGTAACTCGTTTAAAAGAAAGCCACCTAATACTTAATTGCTTAAGAATAATATATGTATAAAAAGGATTGGCATTAAATAAACTTCAAATTTTGACATGCTATTTAACTAAATATACATCGTATCCTTGAAACAATTTAACTATGTGTCAAATAATGAGATCTAACGAGTTTAAAAATAAAGTTACCCACAACATATTCACTGACAAATTATATATATATGTATGTGTGTGTGTGTGTGTGTGTGTGTGTGTGTGTGTGTGTGCAGAAAATATTTAGGTTTAGATACCTTTGAATGGCTGATATGCCATTAAAACAAAGAACCGAACCGAATGTACATAAATTTTGTTGATACGTAAACGCAATCAAGAACGCTAAGCGAGTTGCATTCACACCGACAGTAACGTACGCATACTTTGGAAGACATGCGCAACACATCTTTCTGAGATCCATATTCTGCCTATTGCCCAAGAATTTGCACTAAGATTTTACATATTGGTAGAAGAATTCTTTACAACAAAAAAGATATAAAAAAAGTATAGGCTTAAATACACATAGATACGTTGTCAAAAAGCAGCAAGATAGAGATCGATAAAAGGATATTTATAGAAATAACTGACTTTGACATATCGCAGGAAACTGGGAGAGAAGGATTGATAGAAATATAGATGCCAGATAATATTTACATATAAGGTAAAGCAATAAGCAAAGAAATATAACAATTTTTCCTAATGAAATTAATAAGGAATGTTCATAAGCAATCGATTTTTAAACTCCACTTCGCAGAAGTTCAATAACAAAAAAGAATATTACGTTACTCTTTCAGTATTTTTCACAGCTGATTGTCTGTCACTGGAGTTAGTGTGACAACATGTCTTTTCGAGTCTCCAGGATTTTTTTCAGTATTCTAGCCGATCTCAATAATGCAGTAGTTAGAATAGTCTCCCATTATCCTCTGTTTTCTAAATCTTCCAGTCCCTTTACCAAACTATTGGGGATTGTTTCAAATGCACTAGTTACAACTGGTATCACTGTCACCTTCATGTCCCAGAATTTTTTTTATTTCTCTGGTAAGGTCTAGGTGCTTATCTCCATTTTAGCTTTATTGTATTTTTTTCTTTTTGGTCCGCCGGGTCGAAAAAGGCCACAATTCGACAAGTCCTCTTTTTTTTTTTGTCTGTCACAAGGTATGGTCTTCTGATCGCAATTAGTCGAATTGTTGGTATTTCAAAACTCCTGTAAACTTTGTGCGTCTCATTCTAAAGATCAGTTTATGGGTTGTACATGTACCACTTGCTTGTGCGTTGACATGTTAATTTCTTGCACGATTCCCAGTTGATTACCTTCCACGCCCAGTCGTGTCTAGTCTTATACTCCTTTTCCCTAATTTGCTACCATCGTTAATTATGTAATTGATTATTTCTTCTCTATCGCCTAATTATATACATTTGGTATTTTGTTCCGTCCTGAATATTCTTGGTTTAATATTGTTAAAACTTATGTCGTCGTTGTCTCGAGGAGCTTATTGAAGGGATTCGGTTTCTGTCTTAATGTTTCCGTTTTTTAGACATGTCCAACACTTCTAGTGTGATATGTCGTTTATTTGTTGTTTGAAATATCCATATAATTCTTTCTCTCCCCTTTTTATTTCCTAGATATTTTTCTGTTGCTCATTGGGTTATTTATGTCTTTTCCTGTCGCTGTAATCAGTTTTTCTTTGATCTTTTTCGAGTAGACATCGCGTCTATTAACACAATCTTCAATGCCGGCGAGTCCTCTTCTTCTTAACACATGCAGTTAGTCAATTTCATCTCCCAGATTGGCCTGTTGGCTGGGTCTGTAGAATACACCAAGAGCATCGCTGCAGAGGTGTAAGATCCCACGAGTGTCTTGAATATGACACAAAACAATCTGATGGTGAGGTTCCAGTAATGCTGGAGCTTTGGGTAATGCGAAGTATCCCTTCGCTGCTATCGCATCTTAGTCAAATTTGGTCCAGAGAGATAACACCTGGTAGGGTCCTACCTCTCGATCAAATAGAACTAACCTGCGTACTTATGCTAAACTGAATGACTTGAAATAGAACAGTTTTTGACATTGCAACTATACTTACGCTAAAATGAATTATTTGAAATATAACAGTTTTGACATTTAACTGTGTGTCGACAAAAAATATTCATATGCTAAACTGAGTTGTTGGAATTAAAACTGTTTGACTAAGCTAAACAGCTTGAAATAGAAATGGTTTTGATAATTAAACTGCGTACTTACACTTAAACAGCGTACTTATACTAAACTAAATTGTTTGAAATAGAACTGATTTTTTGTATAAAAAATGGATTTCGTATTGAATAACCTATAAGGGTTTATGTGCCATAAAACCCAACCAACCACCGAATCGTCTATCAGCTATAAGGCTTTATGCATCGTATTTGTTTACTTGTTCTCTAGTCAATTTTTTGATGTTCTTCTCTGGTGGTGCCGAGTATTTTACAATGGCGACAGACAAGTTGTTTTCCCTGCTATTGAGTTTGGTTTCAAGTTGTTTTTCCTTCTCCTAAGATATTTTTTTCTTTTATCTTCGACTGTTTGATGATGTCCGCTTCCAATATTTCCAAGTGCTTGAAAGTTTCCTTTTCTAAGAGCGTTCTGATTTTTTCTTGATTTGGTGGTTCTGTTCCTTCTGTTATTCCTATTTTTCCGCTTCTCATTTATAAGCTTACGTCTTTCGAGTTTTCCATCTCAAGGTTAGTTGATGTTTATATAACGATTTGATCTATTTGATGCATTTACATTTCCTCATTAATAGTTTCTTGGGATAATCATCCAAACGAAGTGACCTAGTGTCAAGTAAACGCCACTTTTTAAAATTTTTTAAAAATTTCTTTTGCAGATCGTTAAGTAATTTAAAGTCTCCTGGAATTTTTCTGAATATTCTAGCCAATCTTAACAATGCCGATGATTATATGGTCTTTATTCTTCTCCTGACTTTCAATCCCACCGACCATTTTTAAAGCCTGTTTAGATTTTCCTCAGTACACATCACGGTCAACATTATATTCGATAGCTTTTAAGCACTATGGCTAGATCCAAGTATTTGTCTATCATTTCACTTTCAAATATATTCAGAGGTCCGCAGGAACTTAAACATCCAGAAAATGGCGAATCCTTCTTTTGCTGTTAATTAGTGTTAGGTATAGTCTTCTAGCCGATATTTAGTAATCAGTTTGTATCTGAGAGTCTTGTATTTTTACGCATTACCTTAATTAAGACAGATTCTGGTTTGTGCATTTAGCATTTAGTTGTACAGTCAAATGATTCATCTTTCCAACCCAATTATATTTAAGAATTAATTTTTATTTATTGCAGAGTTTTTGTCCTCATCTTGGTAGTTTTTGTGCTGTTTTTTCTTTCACTATGTTTCGGCCAAATTTCACCTCTGGCCTTCTTCAGGTGATTTACCGCGACCTTGGATAGGAATGCTGAGTCTTGTAACCGTATCCCCAGTAATTACTGCCTTCCATAGTTGTTGTCTATCGCACCACGTTTTTGACCAAGTAAACCTCTGGCCGGCTTGGGTAGGATTTGAAACCGCTATCTTCTGACAATGCTCACCTGGAACCGTAGAGACTCAACGCCTCTATCCGCGCTGCCCATTAAAGACAATTATATTTATTTCTGTAACTCTTTTCTGCTCGTTTGCTGCATTGACTTTTCACGTGATCAACCGTTTCTTCTTTGTCTCTCAAATGCGATTAAGTTGCTTAATGTCAATTTTCCCTTTCATATAATTGGGCCTTATAGCAATAGTTTATGCTGCAATAAGAATGTATTTAGTTCCTCTGATGACGTTTCATTTTATCAGCTATATCCAAGAATTACTGTCTCTTAAAGTATCCATACTTTGTTTTTCACCCCTTTTATTTTTTTCTATATATTGTTCTGTTTTTTTCTTTCATTGCCATTGTTGTTATTGGCCGCAGTAATCATTCCTTGCTTTCTTAAATGCGTTACTTCAGGTTTAGTATAGATCTGCCTAACTATCAATGTTTGTGAGTCCCCTTCATCTAACGGGCCACGTCGGGATTCATAGAGTTTATGTCATCTGTATAACAATAACAATGGCGACATTTAGTGTCCCGAGAAGATGCCTCGGTGGCTTTACACCGGTGCCTATGTTTGTCGTCGGACTGCTAATTTCACTTCCCTTTTTTAATAGGATTTAATGATGGATTTCATGGTTTTGTCGGATATTTTGTGCATTTTTAGATTTTATGTTATCCACATGTGTAGAACCATATCATAGATCTTTTTGGGAAAAAAAGTCCATATTTAAACCCATTAATCAGTAATCTAGTGGAATAAATTCATTAACCGTAAAAGCAAAGAAGATTCAACT
Source organism: Sepioteuthis lessoniana (assembly GCA_963585895.1). Classification (NCBI taxonomy): domain Eukaryota; kingdom Metazoa; phylum Mollusca; class Cephalopoda; order Myopsida; family Loliginidae; genus Sepioteuthis; species Sepioteuthis lessoniana. The sequence goes on from OY757904.1 coordinate 27,233,637, forward strand.
GATTTGGATTTTAGAAGAATAAATTAGAGCATTATGACTGAAAATTATATAAAATGGATTTTAATAGAAGCTGTCAAAAACGTATTATTTGATTAAAAAAGAAAAATGTATTATTTGGAATACAGGTGAATTAATATGCCTATGAAATAGTGAAAGGCAAAATTGACGGTAAGTTCCTCCCGAGAAGCCAGGACCTTTCAAACATCAGGTCATTGGGAACAATTTTTCAATTGAAACCCTTGATTTGAAATAACATTTTGTTTTAAATTCAAATATGTAATTTTAAAAAAATCAGAGGCAATATCACGTCATCCTAAACGAAGTCGTAATTCCAAATGGGAGAAAACCACTCCTTCGTGGGAATGCTGAGACGAAATTAAACATCAAAGGAAGGCTCAGTAAATCCTGGGGTGGAGAAACTTATTCAAATCCACTTTAGAAAAAAAAATTATATTGTTTAGAGCTTCGTTAGTATCATCCACTCAAATAAGAAAAAATGATGGGTGTACTGCCACATTAACCATAACAAGGTTACATTTTCCCGTTTTGACCGCCTATACCTGTGCTGATCTCAATATAGTCGGTAATCTGTTCATCTTTTACACTACTGGTATTCTCTCTAGTCGGCCGGAAGTATCCCGCAGCATTCAAGTGGATGATAAATTGATTCTCAGGTTTGTGTGGTCAGGATTATTATTAGTTGCATTTTACTCCTGAGATTTTCTCACAAGTGTGTAGGCTGATGGATTTTAATAGTGTCTGAGTGATCGCAAGTCTTCTAAGATATCTCGGACCTTTCTCAGTATTCTGACCGATCTTACAAGTCTTCACTTTGAATAGTCTCGATTTGTCCTCCGGTTTTCAACTCTTTCAAACTCTTTTCTAAGCCTATGGGAACCGTTTCAAACATTTCATTTACAATTGCTTTCGCAGTTACTCTCATGTTCCACAGCTTTCTTTGTTCTCAGCAAGGTCCAAGGACTTGTTTCACGTTTCGTTATCTCTGAGTTTCACACTGTGCTCCAGTGGGATGACAAAGTCCATTATACGGCAGGTCCTTTTTTTTGTTTAATCTCACAAGGTCTAATCATCTGGTCAAGCATAAATTGATCTGTTTGTATCTAAATATCCTGTAGAATTTTACGTATTTCATTCACCAGGACAGTTTCAAGTTTGAGTATTTACCATTTGGTAGTATATTCGAATCTCAATTTCATGTGCAATTCCAACAGGCTCATATCCTCACTCATTTCTGTCTAGTCTTATACTCTTTTTATGCCTATTCGCTACATTCGATTATGTGATTAATCGTTTCGTCTCTATTACAACATAACCCACAATTGTTATTCTGTTGCTTCTTATTTTTGCTTCGACATAATTAGTCTATATGGCTATGTTTTGTGTAGCTATTAGGAGAGAGTCAGTATCTTTATCAACTTTTTTCTTTCATAGTTTTGTTCAAGTCTTCACGATCTCACGATTTCGTTACTTGAAATACATATAGAGTTGTTTTCTTCGTTTTTCTCTCTCCAAGTTATGAATTTTCTGTTAGTTCTTCCGTTTTCTGGGTTTACACCTTGCAAGATTTGTTAACAACTCTATTTGATGCTTCTTTTTATTAAGGTAGGAGTAACAGTGATTGTTTTTTGGTCTTTAGAAATAGTCTAAGAATTCCAAACCAATTTTAATGATACTATTGTCTGGAGAAATTCAATTCTCTCAATATTCTATACTTCATAAAGCCGCTTTTCCTGTTTTTTTTTTTTTTTGTGAATACTCCACGGGCCCTATAACCAAACTTTTTTCAGTTCTTTGATAAGGCATCTGTCTGTCTTTTCGCTTTCTTTCACTTTCACTTTTTGGTCAGTGGACACAGAAAAATCCACTCTCAAACATTATCTTCTTCTCGTTAAATAAAAGATCTGGTCTTTTAGCATTGATAGTGAGATCCATCAATCTCTCAAAGTTCCAGACAGTGGTATATGCTTCATCGTCTTAGAGAGGTTTGTGTTTGTGCATATACCATGGGTTGATATAGCAGAATTTCAGTTTTTTTGCAGAATTATCAGTAGATAACACATTCGTTCCTGTCATGTTGTGACCTTTGCTCATTATATGATAAACTGTTTTATCATTGTTGCCACATATGAGTATTTGATAGTCCTCGGTGTATTCTCAAGTTTTGAGCAGACATAATTAGTCTTCATAGTATTTTTGTGCTACTAATCATGTAAAATAATTAGAAACTCTGATTGTTCTTAAAATGAGTTCATTCATTGGGAGATTTACTGGTCAACTTTGGGGTAGTGGAAAAGAGAGGAACATATATAAGAAAGAGAATCGAGGCAAACAAAGAGAGAGAAAGAGAGGCTTTAAGGGAGAACTTATAGAAAGGTGACCGGGGTGAGTTCGCCAACACTAGGCCTAGATAGCAGCGAACGCCCTGAGTGAAAATAAAAATGTATCAGCCTAAAATCAGTGACAGTTGCTGATTGGCCTGAAGAAACTTAAATGGAAAGGCTGTTTGCGAGGACGCAGAATAGAAAACAAAAAAAATCGGTGAGTTAGACACCAGACACCACAACATGAACACGGAAGAAAATTACAGCACCCATATTAAAGGAGAACTCCGCGAAGGTGTCTTTCGCCCATTGCAAAGATGTGAAAATGGAACCAGCGAAAAGTACGTGCGCGAACTACAATAGAAAACGAGAAAGATAGTATCAAGGTAAATGACTGCAATATCGTTCTCTTCACGTCATTTTATTTCTGTCTGTCTTGCTAAAACGGTTGACTCATTTTTCATACTTTTATTCTCTCTTCTCGGTGAAGTGAATAAACCTTTGTATTACTGAACCAAAACTGTGTTTTGGGTGTTGGTTACATTTTTTCACGGTGATATTACAACGGAGATCCGTCTGTCATTTAAGACGTGTTATACTCATAGACCCTTTAGAACTGCGGTTGTACAAATATCTATGTGGTTTAGAAAGCAGCACAAACGTCTATTGAGAGGTGCAGGCGTAAATTCGTAGAGAATCAGTATATATATATATATATAATCCCTGAATGCGTACGGGCAAAAAAACTACAGGCGACAATACTATTTGTCGACTTTACCAAGGCCTTTGATTCCATTCACAGAGGGAAGATAGAACAAATCCTACTAGCAGAAGACCTACCAAATGAGACCATCGTAGCAATAACGATTCTCTATAGAAATACCAAAGTGAAAAAACACTCACCGGGTGGAGACACAGAATACTTCGACATTGTAGCAGGGGTACTGCAAGGGGACACGCTAGCCCTATACCTCTTTATCATCTGTCTAGACTATGAGCTTAGAACATCGATGGATAACATCAAAGAAAACGGCTTCGATCTGACAAAGAAAAGAAACAGAAGGTACCCCGCAAAAACAATTACCGACGCCGACTACGCCGATTACATAGCGATACTGGCAAATACACCCAACAAAGCCGAAGCACAACTGCATAGTTTGGAACAAGCCAGCGCAGGCATTAGCCTCCATGTCAATGCACACAAAACGGAATATATGTGCTATAATCAATCAGGTGACATTTCCACACGAGGCGGAAGCTCTCTGAAACTAGTAGGCAAGTTCACCTACCTAGGAAGCCATGTCTCATCAACAGAAAAACCCATCGACATGCGGTTAACGAAGGCGTGGACAGCTATCGATGGGCTATCGATAATATGGAAGTCAGACCTGACCAATAAAATAAAACGCAATTTCTTCCAGGCAGCGGTCGTATCGATACTGCTATATGGGTGTACTACTTGGAAGCTTACAAAACGGCTGGAGAAAAAGCAAGTCGGCAATTACTCAAGAATGCTGCGAATCATATTGAACAAGTCCTGGTGGCAACACCCCACAAAGTACCAAGTATACGGCCACCTACCTGCCATCACGAAAACTAACCAGGTTAGACGAACCAGACTTGCAGGACACTGCTTGAGAAGCAGGGACGAGCTCATAAGTGATGTACTTCTATGGACCCCCACATATGGCCGAGCAAAAGCAGGATTGTCAGCTCGAACATACATACAGCAGCTCCGGGAGGATACGGGAAGAAGCCCTGAAGACCTGCCAGATACGATGAAAGATTGGAAGAAGTGGCGAGAGAGGGTCAGGGATAAGATGATGATGATATTAAATATGGTTGCAGTGGAATTTTTGGTAGAGACCGATTCATAAATACAAGGGTTATTTCATCTTTGAATCTTAACAAAAATTCATTATTTTATTGTTGGAATAATGTAATGTTCACGATGAACTGTCGTCAATGGAGAAACGTTATAATTTTCCTAGTTTTCCAAATGATTTATATCTTACTTATTTTTTAATGTTTATGTTGCAGTGAGTATACTAATTAAATATACACAAGCACGCACACACCTCTCTCTCTCTCTCTTTATATATATATATGTGTGTGTACGTGTAAATCCGTGAATGTATGTGTGGTTTTTTTAGGCAAAAATAGTTGCTTACAATAGACAGGTAATGATCTAATAGGATCGATAGATTTACAGTAGAAGGAAATATACATAACCCAAAGCCTCTTTCAGTACATGATAAAGAATGCAATCGCTTTTCTATTTTCTCTAGAGTAGAAATTAATGTTAAAAGATACACTTAAAAAAATGCTTATTATATGCGTTCGAACTCATTATAGATTGTACCTGGAGCAAAACTATCAAATATAACGAATTCTAGCAATCCCGCAAAATAATATATATATATATATATATATATATATATATTGCTAAACGTAAACATAAATTTAAATATCATATTTTAGGTGAAATATCTTAATATTGCTCTACATTTTTGTGCTTTGAGCACTGAATTATACCGTTCTCAAATAGTTACACACACACACACACACACACACACACACACATATATATATATATTTATATATATATAGAGAGAGAGTGAGTAAAATTGATAACGAAGTAATCCATATAGAAGTAGAGATTTATTGAGAAGCAAAGTCGACACTCTATCTCTTAGGTGTTAATAAACCATAATAAGGGCTGTGATGGTCGTTATTGGTGAGGTTAAATCGACAATGAATGTTTAAAAGTACAACGTACTAAAACCTAGGGAAAATTTGTATTATAAGAAAAACTTTGCCGTTTAATTAGTGAATCAGCATTTTTTTCGTTTATTTTAAATTACGTCATTAGACTAATTAGGCTTATTATATAGAATTTATGATCCGTTTGTTTATCGAAAAAGATTTCGAATATAAAGAAGGAAGAAAAAGAAACAGAAAAAGTTAAAGAGAAATTACAAAATTATGGTATATGTGAAATATATTAACCGAAGATGGAATATATTGATGCTATTTAAAATTGATTTGCTTAAGTAAGGAGAGATATTTTAAAACACCGGACGAGTATTAACGGAATTAATACTCTTCCGGAATGAAATAGCATCGGCCTAAAAAATTCGGCTTATTCTGTATTATGAATGTAAATGACCATCTTTGCAGAATTGAAATTATGATTAGATTTAAATGTGTGGAATAAATGCATTGTTTAAGATACTAATTATAATGTCCCTTTTGTGTTCTTTCAACGAACGTGAAGTTTCCGAGATGTTTCACCAATATATTTTAATTTAGAATTCTCACATTCATCGTCGATTTAACATCACTAATATCGTCCTTCACCGTCCTGATGATGGTTCATTAATACCGAAACGCTATAGTGTCGACTTCCCAATAAATCTCTCCTTCTACGTGGATTAACTTGATATCAAATTTCTCTATATATCATTTGATTAAACTCCAGTGTTTACTTCCATATAACTATATATATATATAGTTATAATGACTTTACCAAAGAAGACCTTCTTAATTTCGGGAAAAGTACCCCTGAGAGGGATGAGAAACCTGGGGTCAATTTCATCCTTCCAAAACCTGTGACTTCAGTGACAATGCAGAATAAGTGTCTTTGTCATTATCATTGAACTCCCATATGGCTTCTAAAGCTTACTGAAGACCCACTGACTTTATCATAGAAAAATCACAAGTTACCCGTAGTTTGCTGCGAAGGAAACTGCGTAAAATTAGTCTGCAATCGTTTCCTGCCGTGAGATCACAAATGTCTTCCAAGTCTAACTCTGAACAAACAAATGTTTCATGAAGTCGTGCTTCAGATGTGTCTATTTCAGGATGATAGGTTCGTTTTTCTATGTTTTAAAATCTTTACTGATATGGTTAATCATTTTTTTTTTTCAAGTTGATCAATTTTTTGTCATCTGCTCCCTGTTTGCTAGAACAACACTACGAAGCGCATGGAGGTTGTTTTTGTCGTTACCTTTAAATGGTTTCTATAGTTTATGCCTCATCGGTAAGCTGACATCTTCCATTCTAGTAATGTAATCAGCAAATTATAAAAGCTGTATGGCTTTCATTCAAGAGGAATCTTTCTTTTGAAATAGGGTGTTGCCTGTTCAAGAGAAAAGCTATATAGATTGACTATGTTTGACTCAGTATAAATTTGCTTAATTTCGAGATAAATAGTTAGATATGACAATCTGAAATTGAAAACATGTATTCAACCAATTCGAATTAAATAACATTACTCGGTTTTGACACCAAATTATTCGTGTAATTATTTTCTATCTTTTGCATAATGAAATGTGAAATGTCATTTTTATTTCTTTAATTTCTTTTAAATCTCTTCATTTTTTCTTATGAAATTCTTGGTCCCTTCTGATCATCTTAAAAGTAAATATCTCGGTATATTTATAGATATTAATAATCACTGCTTTATTTCTTTTCTATAATTGTGTGTGTGTGTGTGTGTGTGTGATTTTTTTTTTTCAACAAGTTATCTGATTAATTCACGATTGCAGACATTTATAAACTTTCAACAGATTTTTCCAATGCATAGTTCAATATTTTTTAATATAATTCCTGAGAATCAACTTTACGATTTGATTACATTTGCAACTCTAATTTTCTCATTCACATTTACAATTACTGAGATAATTTATTTTCAACAACTCCAGAAATTAACCTTTATACACACTGACACACATATTAAATATATATTTTGGTTGTTCGTAATATAGAGTTCGATTTTAGTAAAAACTGTTTAAATCCATTCAATCATAATTTTTTCATAGTAATTAGATAAAAGAATTCACATTTAAAATCATTGAAGCGTCCTCTTTCTGAATTTCCATTCACTTCAGAATTTGATTTTGAAGGTTATATGTCCCAAATCATTAATATAAAAAAGAAGTGATGTGTTTATGTTATGGTAATTTACCCACGCATGCATCAACACTATTGACCATCCGTAGAATCCTTGAAGGCGTACGGACAAAAAATCTACAAGCGACATTACTATTTGTCGACTTTACCAAGGCCTTAGATTCCATTCACAGAGGAAAGGTGGAACAAATCCTACTAGCATACTGCCTACCTAAAGAAACCTTAGCAGCAATAACGATTCTCTATAGAAACACCAAAGTGAAAGTACGTTCAGCAGATGGAGACACAGAATACTTCGACATTGTAGCAGGAGTACTACAAGGGGACACGATAGCCCCATACCTCTTTATCAACTGTCGAGATTACAGGCTTAGAACATCGATTGATAAAATCAGAGAAAGCAGATTCGAGCTAACAAAGAACTGAAACAGAAGGTACCCCGCAAATACAATTACCGACGCCGACTACGCCAATGACGTAGCGATGCCGGCAAATACACCCAACCAAGGCGAAACACTACTGCATAGTTTGGAACGAGCCGCCGCCGGCATTGGACAACATGTCTATGGACACAAAACGGAATATATGTGCTATCATCAAACAGGCGACATCTCCACACTAGACAAAACCTCTCTGAAATTAGGGGACAAATTCACCTACCTAGGAAGCAGCCGAAAATGACATCGACACGAAGGCATGGACAGCTAACGATAGATTATCAATCATATGGAAATCAGACCTGACCGATAAAAGTAAATTCAAACCTCTGAATTCAAACCTGTTAAACTCCGCTTAAAAAATTGACCTTGTGTCATATCCTGCCCGAGCGGAGGGGTTGGGTAAATATGATAAAAGTAAATAGCAGTTTCTTCGAGGCAGCGGTCGTGTCGATACTGCTGTATGGATGCACTACTTGGACGCAAACTAAACGGCTCGAGAAGAAGCTAGACGTCAATTACACCAGGATGCTGCGAGCAATATTAAACAAGTCCTGGCGGCAACACCCCACAAGGCACAAACTATACGGCCACCTGCCTCCCATCACGAAAAATATCCAAAATAGACGAACCAGACATGCAGGAGACTGCTGGCGAAGCAGGGATGAGCTCATAAGGGATGTACTCCTATGGACCCTCACATATGGCCGGGGCAGAAGCAGGACGACCAGCTCGAACATTCATCCAGCAGCTCTGTGAGGATACGGGCTGAAGCCCTGAAGACCTACCAGAGGTGATGAATGATAGGGAGAAGTTGCGCCAGAGGGTCGTGGATATCCGTGCTGGCGGCACGACATGATTATGATGACTGCTCTTCGTCAGAAGGCAATAATTCAGAAGACTGTCCTGGCAGTCGGACCGAGACATTCGCTGGAAACCGACTCATTTGTATATGTTGCACTACTTTTTTTTTTTTTTTTTGTTAATACATCTGTATAACTCAATTTCTTTCTTGTGTCTTTTATTTCTGGCCTCCAACAAGGCCACAACAGTTTACTTTTCAAGTTTGGTTATAATTGTGCTTGATTACAATCAGTAGAAACTGACTGACTTTTTATTAAACTTTGTTGCATCCGCCATATTCTCCAAATGTCTCATCCAATTGCAAGTATTTTTTTGAAACATGTGGTCACTTTTAAAAAATACTGTTAAACAGAAGTAGAAACCCCATTTAACTATTAGTTACCTTCAACACTCATTTTTTTTTTTTTTTTTTTTTTTTTTTGTATACGCTTAAATAAACTTGTTAATCCATGGCAGAAATCTACAGATGTTCGGCGTTCATAGTTTGACTGATTGAAATACTGTTCATTAATTAAAGAACACATTTTTGTTTAAAAATCGGACATTATTTTCGGAACAATCTAGTATATGCAAATTGTATTGACCGTATTTTATAGCAAACCATATAAAACATTTTTTTTAAAAAAAAGATGAAGAAAATAAAAATAAAAAATGAATATAGTGAATGATTAATTCCATACAAAAAAAATGTATTAAATCATGTGCAAAAAGCACACATGCATATGAACGTTTTCTACTCGTAAAGAAAAATCATTGTATTCACATTTTGGCTTGGAGTATATTTTGTATTCTAAAGTCAGAGTTTTTCTTCTCCTATTCTGGTTGCCAATTTGATATTAAAGAAGCCAATTTTTTCTTCTACTTTCTCGGGAGAGAAGAAATTAATGCATGCTTTTCTAGATGGCATTAACAGCAAGTGAAACACAAAAAGGACTTAAACTCGACTTTTGTTCTATTCCTTACAATGGTAACCATTACGGTATTAGGCATCCACAACTTGTAAATGTATATGTAATTATTTCTATCGACGCAAATTCACCTAATATTTTTGTCCTTATCACAAAGTAAACTGTTCTTAATAAATGTGTGTGTGTGTGTGTGTGTGTATGCGTATGCGTGTGTGTTTGCATTTTTTCACTTGCGTCTGTATGCCGTGAATGATTTAACATACATCTATTGAGAGCTATTGCTCTACAGTATCTAGCATCGATACAATTTTATTTTTTCGGAGTAAGATTAAATAATCACTTTCAACAAATTCATAAAATATATATACGTTTAAATCTTTAAAAAAAATTAAGATGCTCGGAAAAATCTACGCTTCACGTAATATGTGATGTCTGTAACGATTTTATAAGAATGAATTATGCCGTATTTCTTTTCGTAAAACATGCCGTTTTATTGTGAAAGGATCTTTGCGAGAAAAAAATCCCGTTTAACGTGTTCGTTATTTTTGTATGTAAAATCATGCTTCATGCAACCGTTAATAAAACAGAAAATATTTCTGTGAAATGGAAAAGGAATGAAAAAAGAAAAACTCCCGTAATATTTACACATTGCTAATAAACTCACATTGAATGTGCATGTATCTGTGTGCGTGAGTATATTACTATTTACCAAAATCTCCGAAGAGATTTTTTTATGTTCTCATTACACGCGAACAGATTATTTCTTAGTTATAAGCGCTATTTGAAAAATCTATGAAAGACATAAATAAATGTATATATATATATATATATATATATATATATATATATATATATATATGTGTGTGTGTGCATTAGTGCGTGTGTGTGTGTGTTTGTGTGTGTGAGTATGCCTGTGTGTACGCACGTTGTTTTTACGTCTGTTTTGAACTCTTTGTTTGATTGCATACCAGTCTTCGTGGATTATTAAATGCGAAAACAAACTATGTAAAAGAACAGAGGTAATAGTATTTAAGGCATAGCTAGGGGGTAAGTAGTGGATTATACCCTTCTCAGTAGTTTTAGTCCTAAAGTGATCGTAATAGCGATATAGGAGTACGAATTGGCTAATTTCGAGGCCGCAGTTAATCATATTAGATATTACGCCCCAGGGTTTCATGTATGTATTTATGTGTGTGCAAGTGTGTAAGTACGTGTGAACACTTATGTGTATATGCGTGTGTGTGAATGTGTCTGTGCGTGTATTTGTTGTTGATTTGCCCTTTACTAATTCTATTTCTCGGCATTGAAAATTAATCTATCATATTTAAATTAGGAAGTGTGTGAGAATAGAAATCAATGCATGTGTAGGTTAATATATATATATATATATATATATATATATATATATATATATATATATATATATCCATTAAACGCGTTTTTATCCATTTCTTTAAGTTTCTTAACTCACATAAACGCCTCTACCTAACTATGCTCACACTTCACTTCATGTTGTTTTAATAAATCTTACCCCCATTGCAGAACCTCTCACTCCTCCTATATTCCCCTTCTCTCTCTGTATTTGTCTCTGTCTCTCTTTGTCTATCTTTCTCTCTCCCCCCCTCTCTCTCTCTCTCTCTCTCTCTATATATATATATATATATATATATATATATATATATATATATATATATATAACCAGAATGTATGTCTGCATTCCTAATTATCACGCCAGCGGATAAATCCGATTTCCTGACTGATAAGCATTTAAGAAATATTTCTTAATCGCGAAAGTTTTCGACTTCCTAATCTTCTTACTCTATTTATTTCAACTCTAATTGAGTTTTAAACAACATCTCAATGGTTTCTTCTTTTTATTTCACAATAATTACTTTCTTTTTTATTTTATTTTATTTCATTATAAACGCTGGTGATTATTTTCAACAGTGGACTTTTAGTAATCATTTACTGACGTCATTATTGACCATTCTTTATTTGTTCTACCTATCTTCCATTTTAATGCGAGTTTAAGTATTTTTAATCCATTGCATGGCATAAAATTTCAATTTAAACTTTAATATCTGGCGAAAAAAGTTGCAATCAAAATATTTCTGCTCACAAATTTTAATATTTCCCATATTATTTCTTGAACACTTGAGGATGAATACCCCATCCAATAAATTATTTAAAATTCAGAAAAATATTATTTAACATAATAGATGATACACAAATAGATTTATTCGTAAGTCGGAGGCGAATTAAACGAAATAGAATTTAAAGAGCAAATAGAAGACAAAGATTTGAATAAAAATTCATGTTTAATTCGTGACATTATTATCTGGTTTTGATGTTTAGAATAAGTAAGATTACTATTAAGCCAGCCTCATAGTTATTTCAAAACTGTTAAATGTGCAGGGCTTAGAATAAGATGACCCTTTTACTTGCAGAGGGTTAAGACTCTCTCATCTCGAAGTAGTGTGTCTTGAGTTTGTTACTAATCTTCATTTAATGGTGAAGGTACGTTCCGTAGATTTGGGGTGTGTTGAGTACTTGCTATAACTTTCAGATCCTCTCTTACTCGAAGAAACAACTTTTTCCAATGAGTCAAAAATCAATTTCCGGACGAAGCACGTTAACTTCAGAATGTTGAATTTTTCAATGGCCGAAATTTATAAACTTTCAGTTATTAGATTTTCATGTTCCAATGTCTACTGTTTCTTTTTTTTCACCAGAAAGTTAATTTATCTATACATTCCAGTGTCCGACACAGTTTGATAGTGACATTGAATAAAATAATTGCTTGCTTGCTTGAGTGATTGATTCTAAAGTTAAGTCAACCCATAAATATTTTGTGTCCATATGTTAAATAACCCCATCCATTGTACATTCATATTTATATTTTTGGTGGAAATATTTCATAAGGTATATTTTACTCAAGGTCTTATTGAAGACAAATAATTTTGAAACTAATCAATTTGATCCATCGTTTGAACCTGAAGAGACACTACTACTCCATCTTGGAGTTGATGAAGGAGTAAGTCAAATGAATAGCTTTCTACACCTTAAAGATCTCTAGAACTTGAAAATCACCATTTGATACTATTTAATTTTATACCAAGGAGGGTATGGAGTAAACTTATTCTAATCTCCGCTGATGGGGCTAAGTGAATAATATAAAAACAAACTTAATTTATTCAAAGTCTCAATGAAATTCTTATCCTGATTAACAGTTGCATAATATCCAACAAAATTGCTCAAACATTTGTGCGCCCATCTAGAAGTTAAAAATATGACTGCCAAATTTTCATGGCCGAAACACTTCTGACAAATTTAGGACCACAATTATTATTCTAAAGAATCTGTTTTCTTTTCTACCTGTCCAAACTAATCTTATTCAGTATCTATATATCAACGACATAGACCTGTCTGCATTATGCGCTTATAACACACAACGACTTTTACTCATGAAGCTCCTTTTCATTTTGCATTCGTGAATATTCATAAGCTAATATATAAAAGCACTCGAATTTGAGCTTTTCTAAAAAGGATTGCATCACATACGAATCAAAAGTGAAAGTCTCTTCGTTTGTTTTTTGACATTTCTTCTATTTTGTTTTATTTGAGGTTGCTTCTATTATTTCTGATTTCCGCTTCCGGTGATTCCTGCCCATCTCATTACGACGCTCGTTTCAGCATTTACAACGAAGTAAGATGGCAGAGATGTTCACGTTCGTCAGTGTGTTGGTTCCATCCCACACATTCCTATTTGCGCCATTTTCGTCAGCCTTTATTCCTCAAATTACTTCCGGCAAAATATACCAGCTTCATTGCGTCGCTCACTCTAATGAGCAGTCGATATAAGTAAGAGAACATTAGTTACAATTCATCTTTATATATTTTATATTTTCTTTATACGTTATGGCATTATTTTTGGTATTTCGTTTACGTTTATCTTCTATTTAAGGTTTTGATTTTCTTTTTATTAAACAATTTATATTTTATTTCTCGTTTTACCTATGCGCTTACTTATGAGTTTTGCAATCTATGTATGGATGTATGTGTCTATTTATCAATCTATCAATGTATACGAAAAGTAAAAGTAAAACTTTATCGGCTATATGGTGACCTTCCCTCAATAAAAAAAAATCGTCCGAAGATATTTTTATGACTAATTTAAACGTCTGAAAAACGACAACTAGACTTATTTTTTAGTTACATTTTAAAAAGTACCCATTTTTGCTCAGATCTACTGATATAAGAAAAGGTTCTGCTTTTACTTAAATGTACTGATGTAAAAAAAAATATTTCCCATTTTACTTACATCTGATAAAAAAAAGTATCAGATTTTGCTTACATGCATTTATATTAAAAGAACATTTTTTACTTATATATTTTTTAAGTACCCGTTTTACTTACATATATTGATAAAGTAAAGTATTTGCTTTAACCTACACACATTGATATTATAAATGAAATAACTATCTTTTCATGTATTATACGTACACATTTTTATTTACATCTGATATTAACAGAACTTGTTTTTACCTACATCAATTTATATTAAAACTACGCGTATTTTCTTACATGTACTAATATGTAAAGTCCACAATGTTACTTACAACTTTTGATATTATCAGTACTTGTTTTATTTTCATATATTGATTTTATAAATTACTATTTTATGTACATCTGTTGATCATACAAACACTTTTTCCACGTACTCCTGCTGATATTAACAGTGCACATTTTTATGTATATCTATTGATATTATTGCAGCCAATATCTACCATTCTCTGTTACTCAATTGCATAGAACTTAAAATTGAGATAATACTTAGGAAGAACTAAAATGGCTTTCGGAGAAAACGATCCAGGACATCACAAATTTTGACGATCCGTCTAATCTTAGACTGTGTTCGTGCAAAAAAAAACACGAAGTAAAACTATTATCTACAAACTTCTCCAAGGCATTTGACTCCATACACAGAGAAAAGATAGAGCTAATATTTCTCACCTAGGGTTTGCCCAAGAAACCATCGCAGTCATAATGAAGCTATGTAAAAACACAAAAGTAAAATTTCATTCACTGGATGGAGACACATTCTACTTTGACATTGTAATTGGTCTGCTGCAAGGAGATACATAAGCCCCATACTCGTTTATTATCTGCCTGTACTACATGCTTCGAATGTCTATAGACTTAATGAAAAAAAAAAAAACAGCGTTACGCTGGCAAAGGAAAAAAACAGAAGATACCCTACAAAACTATTACAGACGCAGACTACGCTGATCATATAGCACTTCTGGCAAATATATCCGCCCACACCAAATCTCTGTTATGTAGTCTGGGACGGGCAGCAGGTGGCATAGACCTCCATGTGAACGCAGATAAAACAGAATTCATGTGGTTTAATCATAGAGGCCACATCTCCACTCTAAATGGTGCTCCTTTGAAACTAGATGACAAGTTCACCTATCTCGGAGGCAGCGTCTCCATCCACGGAGAATGACATTAACATGTGACTAGCAAAGTCATGGACTGCTATCGATATGTTATCGGTCATATGAAAGTCAGAATTATCCGATAAAATAAAACGTTGTTTTTCCTAGCAGCCATCGTGACATATGGATGCACCACATGACCGTCAGCAGCCATGTGGTGTATCCACATGATGGAGAAAAAGCTTGACGGCAATTAGACAAAAATGCTGAGAGCTGTGTTGAAGAAGTCCAGGAGGTAACACCCCAAAATATGTACGGCCACCTACCACACATAACGAAAACCATCCAAATTAGTTGAACAAGGCATGCAGGACTCAGTAGGAAGAGTAAAGACGAACTCATAAGCGACGTAGTACAGTAGAACACTTCACTGGACGAGGCAAACTTGGATGACCCGCTAGAACATATCTCTAGCTGCTTTGTGCCGATATGGGATGTTGCCTCGGCAGGTCTTGCCGAGACAAATAGGCGATAGTGACGAGTGGCGTGAGAGGGCCAGGGATATATGAAGATGATGATGGATATTAAAAGTATCTGTTTATATTTAGTTATTAAAAGTAATTATTTTTATAAAAATCTACAAATATTAGGAGTACATATTTTTACTTACATCTCTTGATATCAGAATTACACGTTTCCCTTAAGTCTTTTGATATTTGAATTACCCAATTTTATGTACATATATTGATGGAAAAAATCCTTTGTTTACATACATCGATTGCTATAAATAGTGCCCTATTTTGCTAGGATTAATGGGCATAAAATGTTCATATTTCTACTGACATCTATTTAAAAAAAGTACGTGTTTTTATGAAAAGGAACCGTTTTACAAACATCTATTGATACTAAAAATCCCTTTGTTTATTTACATTGATTGATACAAATAATGCCCGATTTTACTTGTATTGATGGGCATAAAATATACATATTTTTACAATAAAAAAGGACGTGTTTTTATAAAAAGGAACCGTTTTACATACACATGTCGATATTAAAGATTCCTTTGTTTACATATATCGATTGATATAAATAGTGCCCGATTTTACTAACACTAATTGGCATAAAAAGTACATATTTCTACTGACATCTATTAAATAAAGTACGTATTTTTATAAAATGGAACCGTTTTACAAACATCTGTATATATTATAAATACACGTTTTTACTTATGTTTTACTAGCATTATATTAATAATAGTATATTATTAATATAATATACTATTATATTAATATTAATTTTCCTCCCATTCCAAGTAGTAGCCCTACCAAATTCTATTTAAGTCCATGAAATTACACGAGACAGTAGATGACAAAGCAAGCTATTAATGAAGATTGCCCCTGTTTCCACTGGAAGCCAAGAGTCAAAAAGCTGGTCAGTATAATATTGTATTGAAATCTTCTACAATTTAAAATGCATGAAGAATAATACAAAAATTATACGTTCTTTTGTTTGTAAAATCACGGTTGTACACTATCTGTGTCTTAAATGTAAAGGCAATTTTACCGTAAATCCAAATGTTTTTTTCTAAAACTTTAGTAAAGTAAAGAAAGTCCCCCCACGCAAAAAAAAAAAAAAAAAAATTAAAAAAATTAAAATACTTATATTAAATGTACCCGTTTTTGATAATATATTTTGGTATTATTTTCACTTTTTAGTTGGATATAAACGTCAGAGCCTTTTCCTTTCGATAACAGCTACTACAATTAACCAGACAACTAATTACTCACATTATGTAGGTTTGGACTCCCACACATAGCCGTGCAAAAGCAGGACGACCAGCACGAACATACATTCAGCAACTATGTAAAGATACGGGATGTTGTCCAGAAGACCTGCCTAAGGCGATGAACGATAGGGAAAAGTGGCGAGAGAGGGTCAGGGATATCCGTGCTACCAACACGACATGATGATGATGATGATGATGAATGCTTAAATAAGTGAGTATGTGTATTTTGTGTTCAATGGAACAGAAACATGTCGATACAAATATGCCATCCTGTTCTGAAATAAGAAATAAGTAAATGATTCCTCTCATATCAATTTAAATATTTCGGATTCAAGAGCGCTTTTTGATGAGCTCTCTTTTTGGAGTTAGAGAATAGGAATATGTATTTTTAATAACTTGGGAAAATGAAATAAGCAGGAGGGGGAGGATGAAAGCAAATTTATTTTACATGTTTCCCCCTTATTTGCTAAAATGGAAACATTTGTCTCTCAAGATACTTAAATATTTCAAAAACTCACAGAAACAAGCACATCACTCAAAAAGTTCAGGGCCGATCTAATAAAATAACTTTTTTGGCAAAATTCGACTTTATTCATCAACATAGAACCCTTCTATAGTGATACACTGATTCCAACATTTCTCTAAAAAGTGATGCCTTTTTTTGTTGAACGATTTGTTTTTGCCCTCAAAATACACCTCAGTTTCCAATATCCCTTCTTCATTGGAGTTAAATCACTTTTCCTGAAGAATTCTTTTGAGTTCTGCAAAGAGCCATTGGAGGCCTGGTCTGGATTAAAGGATGGGTGCAGAAGCAATTTGAAATTCAATGCAAGTAGTTTACTATCGTTGCGACCGACTTGTAACACGGTGCATTATCTTGGTTAAGAGTATTTTTCTTCTTCATTTGTGACTATTTTTGGGCGATTTCTTTCTTTAAACGCACCTATAATCCTATGTAATATTTGCTATTGATGATTCTTCCTTTCTCAAGATAATGGAAGTACAAAATACCTCGCACATCCTAAAATACGAAAGCTAAAACCTTTCTTACTGATGTTTGTGTCTTCCTTTTTCCTATCAGTAAGCAATGCTTTGTCAACTCACAGAATTCAGATATTTTCATCGTTTTGAAAATTTTCAACTGTGACTTCACTTAAATAACGATAATTTGTAAACTAATAATCCAACTGGGCTACATTATATGGATGATTCATTAATGGCACCATCTAAATGTCAGACATGGGACTTATCGAGTGATGTGAAGTAGATCATCCTTTCATGTATACATAAATGATGTTTTTGTAAGGTCTTCATCGCCCCTTTCTCTCACTTCAATTCCCCATATATATATATATATATATATATATATATATATATATATATATCCAACTTCTTGTCGCGAGCAGGATGTGACACGAGGTCAATTTTTGTTAAACAGAGTTTTAAAGTTTCGAATTAAGAGTTATCTTCTCTTACATTGGTTACCATACCAAGGAGAGAGAGCCTAGTTTCCCCGACTCTCTACCCATGAGCTTAGAAAGAATGATTGCATTCATACCTTTCTCAATTGTATTAGCTCAATATGAAATACAAACGGCCTCGTCTATGCATGGAACTCGTGTCAATTTCCAATTATGATAAGATCTCTCACAAACACACACAGATTCACATGCGCGTGCTCTCTTTCTCTCTCACACACACCTATATATATATATATATATATATATATAACTCTCTTTCAATCAGTCTAATGCAAATCGTTTTTCGTAAAGATTTCCCTCAGGAGAAGGAACTTGCACTTTTAAGGTTTTTCATTCCTTTTCCTACTCCCAGGCGGCATGCCTAGTAAATAGACTCATCTGCCCTGATATGTACCAATATACTTTGTTCCTCGGTTTTGATACCTTAAAAAATTAGAATCAACAATGTTTTCAAAAAACGCTCAAAATAATTGATGTATAGGTGTACACGTTAACAAATCGGCGAAAGTAACGTCACTAAATAATTTCAATTTTAGTCCTGGGTACAATAGTAAACTTTTTGATGGTGAAGTACCAGTCGTGAAATTTAGGGAATATGGAATTCCCTAACATTACTATTATTCAAAACTCCACTCTGATCTGAAGTTGTACTACCTGTTAGGGTTCCATCTATGGAAAACTAGAACTGTACATGCGATAATTATTCATATAAAATGATATAGTTTGTTTTAAATAGCATTATTTGAAATCATTTAACTATGTACAAATTGAATTATAAGTTTTAGCAGTATTTTCAAATATATAACTCTGTGTAAATAATAAATAGCAGTACTTGAAACAATTTAACTCGGTGCAAATAAGTGATTATTATCAAATAAAATAATAATTGTTGGATAACAAAATGTGAAACTTTTTCACCGTGCAATATATATATATATATATATATATATATATATATATATATATAGTGAGAGTTCACAAAAAAATAGGAGAACGTTGTTGAATCCCAGATCAAGTCATTCCAAAGACTCAAAAAAATGGTACTTTAAGTTTCCTTGCTTAACAATTACCATAATTAGGTTGGGACCAATTGTAAGTTGAGCAATCTAGAGAAAGATGTAGTACCATCTCCTAAACCTAAGTGTAGTAGCTATTAAATGGGTACTTTCGGGTTCCCTTTGACAGCTTATATATATATATATGATTTTGCATGAAATAAACATCAAAGTTTATGCTGGAAAACGCAACTAAACCTAATATCCATATATTCTTCTTACAACCTAATGAACTGAATGATTCGTGGAATCAGATCATCCTGCATGACTTCAGAGCCATTGTAATTATTCGCTATAACTTTTAGTCGTATCTCTATAATAGGAATGATGAACAAGTTAAAAGACAAAAAATCATTAAATATTTGAATTCTAGATACTCTGTGTATATTCTTATATTTCATTGTTATCATATTTACAAAGTGTAGCTTAGATGCAGCACAAAGGCAGAAATATGAAGCATCTATTGGGAATCGAAGTCTTTAATAATGAACTGTTAATTCAGATTTCAAAACATTACACCATGATAAGTCATTAAACTATATTTTAAAACAAATTATCAGGGAAACAATTCATTGATCATGAAATAAAAAAATGCTAAGCAATTAATTAGTCCTTCCGTTACAAAAATTAGATATACGACCATTGCTACTATATATGATAATCATCATAGAAAAAGAAAATGGGAAATTGAATTTATATAATCGGATAAATGATGTAAGGATAGTGGTGGACAAAATATTTTATTTACGTTATGAGACAAGAGATACGGCAATTTTTGATAATATGTATTTTCCTCAAAAGTTAGTAACCGACTCAGAAATTCCTATCATATATATATATATATATATATATATATATATATAGAGAGAGAGAGAGAGAACTCTAAAAAAATTAATAAAATGCAAACATACAATAAAAATAGCGACATTCAACGTTAGAACCTTAAATAAAATAGGACAACTACCGGAGCTGACTGCATCGGCCATAAATCATAACATAGACATAATATGAATTCAAGAACACAGGTGCACACATAGCGAGGATATTAAATATCCCGATAGTGGCAATGGATCGACGCTAGCCACAGCATCAGCGTGAAAAAATTCTGTCAATGACACGGTTGGAAGTGTAGGTATACTTATAGGACAAAGAGCCATAAAACCACTTAATAGTATAGAGAGAATACTACCCACGATGATAGTAGCTACTTTTGATGGCAACACCAGAGCAACAATAATCTGCTACAGCCCTTCCAATGTTAGTGAAGAAACTGAACTCATCGCCTTCTATGATGTGTTATCTTCTCTTATTCGTAGCATCCCGAAACACAACCTCCTCGTTATTGGCGGGAAACTACAAATTCAGCCTACACAACTTGTCAAACAGAAATTGATAACATCTAACAGATTTCACGAGAGAAAATAGATTAACATCTCCCAATAAAAACTTTCAAAAAATGGAGGGAAAACTATGGACTTACACATACACAAACAATTCTAAAACAGAGATAGACTACGTATTTATAAAGAGGAAATGGAATAATAGCGCAGTGAATTGCGAAGCATACTCCTCATTCGAGGGTGTGTCCACCGATCACCGAATCGTCACGGCAAAAATACGATTGAGATGAAAGAATACCACCCGAACAACGACAACCGTACACTATGAATGAGTTCTGCTTTATAACAGGGATATTAGAGATAAATATACAGTAGCAGAAAGAAACAAATACGATGATCAACAAGAACAAACAAAAAAAAAACACACATTCCGAATGAAGAATATGAGAATTTCATCAACGCCCACCTAGAAGCGCAGCGGAATTCATTCCAACTTGACAAAGTACAAAATATAGAGTCCCATGGGAGACATTAGCGGTTAGAGAAAAGCGTGTGGACGTGAAAACAGCTTCACAGTGCAATAGGAAGAACCCAACCAATACCAATGCCGTAAAACTTAAAAAGGTACAAAATGATTTAGCTGACATATACCTAAAAGAACAGACAGAATACATACAAAATCAGATAGATAAAATTAGATACTCGGTTGAAGATAGACAATCTAGGACAGCATGGAAAACAATAAACGAAGTCAGCAGAAGAAAGAGCACTGCCAAAGCTAAACTGAAAGCTGCCAGCCAACGAGATCGAATACACCTGTGGAAACATTATTTCAAGAATTTACTCGGGAAACCATCGGAAGTCACTCATGCGCCAATCACGAGAATTATAAGTAAGCAATTAGACATCAAACTAGGACCGTTTAGTCAAGAAGAACTTGACTCTGTACTGAAAAAAATTAAAAAGAGAAAGGCAGCAGACTCGTTGAAATACACCCTGAAGAGGGGAAGACTAGAAAATTCGATGACATACTGCTTCGACACTGTAACGCCTTATATAATCAATATCCTATAGACAGATGGATGAAGGGATGTATCCTCCCCTTCCCTAAAAAGAGCGACCTTGGATTAGCCAAGAACTACCGAGGTATAACACTTACGTCAACAGCGGCCAAGATATACAATGCCCTTCTACTCAACCGCATAGAACCCAAAATTGACCACAAACTTAGGAAGAACCAAAATAGCTTCGGGAGTAATAGATCCACCATATCACAAATGTTGACTATCCGTCGAATTCTTGAAGGTGTACGCTCAAAAAACCTACAGGCAACAATATTATTTGTTGACTTTACTAAAGCCTTTGACTCCATTCACAGAGGAAAGATGAAGCAAACTCTTCTCGACTACGGCCTACCAAAAGAAACCGTCACAACCATAATGATGCTATATAGAAACACCGAAGTAAAAACCGTTCTCCAGATGGAGACACAGACAGACAACGTCGATTGAGTAGCAGAAGTACAACAAGGAGACACACTAAAAAAGCCCAAGAGCAGAAGATGCCCCACGCATACTATTACGGATGCAGACTACGCAAACATAGCGCTTCTGGCAATATACCAACCCAAACCGATTCAGTGCTGTATCGCCTGGATTAGACAGCTAGTGCCATTGGCTTCCATGTCAATGCAGACAAAACTGAGAAAATTTGTATTAATAAAAAAAGTGACATCTCCATAAGAAATCGTGTCACTCTGAAATTATTGGACAAGTTCACCTACCAGGGAAGCAGTCTCATCTACTGAAAATGGCATTATTGTACGACTAGCGAAGGCATGGACTGCTATCGATTGGTTGTCGATCCTATGGAAGTCAAACTTATCCTATAAAATAAAACACAACTTTTTCCAAGCAGCAGTCGAGTCGATTCTACTCTATGATGCACCACATGGATGCTGACCAAGCTTATACAGAAAAAGCTAAGCAGAAATCACACGAGAATACTACGACTCATATTGAACAAATCCAGGAAGCAACATTCCACAAAGCAGCAGCAGTACGGCCACAAACCTAACAAACAAAATAAAACAGACTAGATATGCAGGACACTGCTAGAGAAGTAAGAACAAACTCATATGCGATCCTCTCCTTTAGTCACCTTTACACTGATGTGCAAGTGTTGGACAACCAACTTGAACTTATCAACAACGGATATTTTACGGACACAAGGTGAGAAATAAGATTACACACACAAACACATACGCACATATATATATATATATATATATATATATAATCATCATTCTCTCTCTCTCCCTCTTTATATATATATATATATATATATATATATATATATATATAATGAAACAAGATATATAAGTAAAAAAAGTAAGTTGGCGACTGTAGTCGAAGGTGACCCGAAGGCTACCCTTTCAATAGCTACTACACAGAAGTGTAGGGGAGGGCACTACTCATTTCTCTGGATTGCTCCACTTTACCCTTAATACGTACCATATAATACTGAGTGTTTCGCAAGGAGGTATCATGTACCATTTTTATTAAACCATTGGTATGACTCGACCAGGTATTGGACACCTGTCTCCGGGACCATTGGCGAACACTCTACCCACTGGTTATATATATATATATATATATATATATAAAGATGGTATAGAGTGATCCAATGATAGAGCCAGTCTCAAATTTGAAATATCTATTTTATCAGCTCTCAAAATCCTTAACTTAATGTTTCACGGCGATCACCTAATGGTAAGACAGAAATAGAAGAATTAACAAATCTACTGCTTATATATTCCCTATGAACATTAGAGTTACATCAGCTCGGGCCAGTGTTATCAGTGCAATTTTGGCAAACATTCCATTCATTACACATAATAATCATAAACTCCGTTTATTGAAATGTCCAATAAAATTAACAGACTGTATTACATTCAGAGCAGCCCTCGTAGAAGTGATTGAATCAGTAACATGTTAAACAATCGTCCAATTATATCTAATAGGTTTTTCTTATTCATCACAAAATATTTCATCTGTTTTATCAACCCAATGAGGATTGAAGCCACAAAAGTAATATAAGTGCCCATGATTACATTTCTAAACATTACAACGAAACGATCACGCACTTTGATTATTGGACGTAAACAACACTGGTGTCAGAAAGAACAAACATTCATATGATTTTTATTCTTTTTCTTTGAAACGCATCTGAATGAAGGGATAAATTGATTAACTTTTCACCTTTTCTTACGGAGTTTTGCTTGACTTTAAAGATTTCCAATTTTATTACTTTTGTCTTTATAGCCTTTCAGATTATCTATCATTTCTCCTAACTGCAGCTTCAATCTTGAAGATATGCCTATCTATCGACATCTACTTGTAGCACAAAGGTTGAAAACGTTTGCCTCCAGCACTGACAGACCATGTTCAAGTCTGTGAAAAGGCTTGGAATTTGTAATCGGATTTCCGTACGAGCAATCAATCAATACGATCGCTTAGACTATCATTGATAGATTGATGCGTTATTTCAGTCAAGATATTTGTATAATAACAAGAACGAAAGATGCTTTGTTGAACACACACACTTACACGCACACACACACACACACACACACACACACACACACACACACACACACACACACACACATATATATATATATATATATATATATATATATATATATATGTGTGTGTGTGTAAAGAATGGAATCTGGACTGCGACCTCGTAGTAATCAAATTCGAATTCCAGTAGTAAAATTACGTTCACTTTTGACAAATATTGTTGGAAAATTAGGGACCCTTTTATGCTTTTCCCAAGTTCTAGGTTTCCTATATCCTATACAGATCTTCCACAAACATTCTTTTACGTGAAATAACCTATGAAATTTGATATGACATTAAACAAAGAAACCAAACCCAACTATATTTCACCAAGGCGTGCTTACGTAATACATTTGTTTGAATCTCATCCTCGCTCTCTCTCTCTCTCTCCTCCTCTCCCTCTCTCTCTCTTTCTCTCTCTCTCACACAAACACACCACCAGCTCCTATGGACCATCATTCTTTTAAAGTCCTCTAGATCGCCTCCGGTATCCGCATAGAAGGTGCCAATGCGAATTTTTGCTGATCGGTCGACACTTGTTTGTCCATGTGTAAAAGTCCATTACAGAATGTTCCTTGTGAGTTCGTCGTTAGATCCCCGCCAATGCCCAGCATGACTTTCTGGCTTACCTTAGATGATTTGCTAGATTGGAGGTAAATGGCTGCACAGCTTACGTTTAGTAGGTTCCTGTTTAATCAGACATTAGATATCATAGAATATATAGAATTGGTTTCTGCTGTTAGCAACATGATTATTACATAATACTTAGACTGTTCCAGTAGATTTGAACGTATAATTTAAAACATTTAACTCAATAGAAAACTAAATTTTGAAAAAACAAAAAAAGGAACTAAAACCAAGAAAAAAAACAAACAATGAAAGCGAAAGTTACAATTGAAATTTTTCGTTGAAAATATTTTGGCAAGGGTAAATAGAATTTTTGTGACTCAATCAGCTGAGATAATTTTTTTTAGTGCAGTTCTTGGACCAATTTGGTTTTTGGCAACTATATTTGAAGAACTCACAGAGACAATCAAGAAAAGCTTTGCAAATTCCAGTCATTAGCAATCAGATTTGTCGTTTGCCAGTGACTAGCGGGAAAATCGTCTCGTTAATAGATAGCAAGTCTCCTCTCCCTCATTTTTTTACCATTCTTCCATTCTGCTTAAACAATGGGGCCAGGTGACTGCAAAATGGAGTGTGATGAAGCAATACTTAACGCGATATATATGTGAATTCATTTATTATACGTTATGTTTTAGTAATGTTTTTTATGGGTAACCTTGGTTCAATTTCACTATTACTCACGCCTTTCTTAGTTATTTTTTGAGAATTTTAAGTTTAATATAGAAATAAGAATGAAAAGTTATTTAATGTTCTCAATTTTGCTATACTCTCATTAAATGTCATCTTAAAAATCGGTTAAATCAAACTCGTGTGAATAGATGCTTGTAGAGAAAACACTAACCTAATCGTTTGAAGAGAAACCAACAATAAGTTAATAAAAACGGCTATTTAAAGAAATAATATAATATCTATTCCTCTTACACGTCTTTCTTTTGCCGGTTCGTTTTCTCCCCATTGATTTTCGTATGCCTAACTACGTACACAGATACACAACTATCTATCTATCTATGTATCTATCTCCCTCCCTATTTCTCTTCGTATATATATATATATATATATATATATATATATATATACATTACTTCTAGCAACAAGTATGGCAGTAGCACACTTATTGATAACCTTGTTTTTTTTCTTATATATTCTCCAGTGAATAATCTAATTACAGGTAAGAGGCAAAACATTTTATTTAATAGTTTAACATTCTGGCGTCAGGAAATCTCTAAACAAACTGGATTAAATAATTCAAATTATTATACCATTTTTTTCTAAATCATTCAAATTAAGATTTCATGCAATAACCCAGCATCGAGAAGAAAAAGATGGAATGATCTTGTAATTTGCCTTCCTAGAACAAATACCAGCAGATATTTACGTATAGTAATCAGTCTGCAGTTTAAAGACAGTTATTGCAGACTTTAAATATCTATCAATCATAGCTCCCACAGAGAAATAGTCAATTGAAACGACGGAGAATACCCTAAAACTCATTTAAGAAGGCAATGCACAGTGGGTTGCATAGATGCTGCTTCCCAAATATTTAAAATACTGAAACATGATGCACAGATTTTTGGCAAACTGTGTTAAGGTTTACGATAGCAATTTATATTCAACTCATATTCACAAATTAGACGCTTCATGAATCCATAATTATCTTTTAAAATATACCCAATTTACCGTACAGAAATAATGAAGGTAGCAAAAGAACATTTTCAAGGAATTATTTCAAACCGCTTCACCGATTTTTTCTGTTGTGGTCTTGCTTTGATAACTTCAGTCTTGATTTCTCTATTGGTAGCAATAAGCTGTCTAGGTCACTGTTATGAATACTATAGATTTTTTAAAAAAAAAGATTCGGAGGGTCAGGAAAGTTTTTGCTTTTAAATCTTTTCAACGTCTAACAAATTTCCTGATGGAATCGTATATGGATTGTCCAACCCTTTTTTGAAGATGAATTGGCTTAATTTTTTTTTCACACGAATTGAAAATAGAGCAATTTTGAGTGTCTATATTTCAAATTCTCTCTCTCTCTGCTTCTCTCTTTATATATATATATATATATATATATATATATATATATAAACACACACACACATACTCCTATATATATATATATATATATATATATATATATGGTTTGCATGATTTTTGTGACACATACAGCCCAAGTAATTATACCTTTGTATGAGTATCTTTAGTTTATTTGTTCCCCTAATGAATCACTTTTTCTTTCCACTCTGATTGCTTGATGTTATCACTTCCTTATATAGAGGGTGTCCACGTGGTGTAATGTTTAAAGCAATCGCCTGCAGGTTTGTAATAAATGAGTTCAAATTCCAGTTACGCTTTGACGTTAACTGTCGGACAAATACCTTTGGGAACGTCATAGACCCATTTATCCCCCTCAGTTAGATAGTACTAGTAATGTTCTAGAAGGAAAGCTTTGACATTAAATAATCTATAAAGGCTGAGATGTCATTTAACTAAGAAATCAAGAAAAACAAAACTTTATTCTTGAAGATTTGCAAGTGTCTTTTTCTCTAAGTTTAATTATGTTTTACAAATTGCGTAGTTCTATTTGACTAGTTTTTTTTTTTATTTTGCCTTATTCTTTGTCTGCAATGCGTCTCTAAATGCCAAATTTTATCCTTATGTCTTGAGAGCAGATCGTAATTCTTTGTAATTCAGTTTTGTTCATAGCAAACATTTGTACATCATCCATTTTTATTGAGTGGATTATTCTTTCTCGTAATTATATTATCTCAATCCAAATTTTTAAGATATAAATTATTGATACAATAGCTATGACAAATTGTTGAGGGAATAATGGGTCTCTCCCACGAAGATTTCACCTTATGCAAAATGTTGCTGATGGCTAATACTCGAGTCGGAAAGGAGAAATGCAAAAGCAAAACTAACTTCAATTTTTAGAACCTCTGTTCTCCGTTCTCAGATGATAGAAGTTGGTGGAGTTGGATGTTAGACTCAGTGCGAATTTTAATAGATTTCTCTTAATTGGAGCCAGCTCTTTTCAAAGGTTTAAATCGATCCCCGCTCCCGGTACACACGAACATTTGTCTCTTCCAATACCTGCAACACAAAGTATTAATCAAAAATGCAGTATTTTACTGAAATTCTCCAAACATCTACTTTCGCCTTGTGTGTATCACCTCATCTCATTACCTACGACCATCACGTGGCATACCGAGTCTGATGACCTTGGTGACCTCCTTTTTTTTTCAATCTAGATCAAACATATCTTATTACACTTAGCCTACCAAATGTGATGTTGAACTTTATCAACTGTCTTTTTCCTGCATGCGTTTTTTTTTTATTAATTCATCTTTATGTACCCTGGTACTATTCACACAGAATTTTAATTTTTTTCTAAATTCATTCACGATAAACCTTTTTTTTTTATCGCCATTGTTATGGAGTAAGAATGTTTGATTCAATGATAGATTTATTATTTTATTTTAAGAAAACATGCAAATGTTATTATTTTCTCCTGAAAAAAAAAATTGGTCTATGAGGTCGTCATCTTTTTTTCTTTATAGGAGTGGCACTTTTCTCTCTCACGACGGTAAATGTGTACAAAGAGATCTGAATAGCTGGACGTTTTTTCTGCTTAAAAATCGATTGCTTTTACTTTTAAAATAATCATTTATAACAGACTTAAAAGGAAGATGTTACAGATTCTCGATTGTTTCTCAACTTCTAAATACATTAAATATATTGGTTAATCTCTTCTAGCCAATAAAGACAGGATCAGAAAAAAATTCTTCAATGAATATTATTACTATATTGTTTCCCACAAAGAGACGAGTCATGTGTTCTATCAAAAAACCATTCTTCCATGCTGCTGTATCTATTCATTTGTGACGAGGTTTTCAGAGATTTTTCTCTTTAAACATGCCCTTAAAGACATTGTATGCAGTTTCATTGTCATCAGCATTTATGTAAAAATATACCAAAAAAAAAATAATACAAAAACAAAGAAAGCACATCTGAAGGACTTTGTTTGTCCAAAAACCAATATTTAACGATTTAGAATAGAATATTTCTTTTGACGATGAAAGCGTTAGAATATATTATTCATATGAACATCTTTGAAGAATATGTTATTCCCATGAACATCTAATAAATATAGGCAGAAGACATTGATTGATATATGTTCCCTGACTATGCGAATGTTTCTAATGACCTATTAGATTTGGCATCCGATCTTACTAATTCTCTTTCATGGGATTTGTTGGAGCGAGAGCATTTAAATAGCCATCCACTTCTCTCCAATTCTTTTGCAACAGGTTACATTCAGTTATAATATGTCAAAAGTAAATACTATGCTATAATAAGACGTGTTATCGAACACAAGATGAATAATCTTAATAAGAATTACGATTGCCTTGCGATTAACGCGTAGAAATATTTTTGCTTGAATTGATTTAAATTAAACCGATCTTGTTTATTTCACAATATTCACCGCCCTAGGTGTGGCTTACAATAAGTTGACTGCATCCCATACAGAGAAATACCCCACCCCCTGCAAAGAGAATTGATCTACCTATAACACATCTGATAGTAAGGCACAGGTTCAGGAAAACTGAAATCGTACATCTTTGGTTAAAAGAATAATTTTCACATTATATGTATTAGATATCAATACTTGATACCATATAACCGTATGCAAAATTATTAAGTATACAAAAAATGTAAATATTAAAATACAGTATTCCCTAACACTTTAGGTAATCCATTGAGACAGATGTGTTGAACTATAGTACAAATAACTCTATCTACGAAACAATATTTGATGCCAAAATCAAATTAATCTCATTGGCTCAGTTTTATTTCCTTTTTAAACTTAATACGCACCACGTTGAAATATCCTTGCATTTCTTTCATACACAATCATATCACACTATCATTTTAAAAGATTATGATGTATAGTATAAATTTAAAAGCCTGAAAATCAATATGTGTGAGTTCAAACCATGAGTTAGAAAAAGAAGAGAACTTGCATATTTAGGTATAGAATAATAAAGTCACTTGGGATTTTACGGGATTTTATCTTTCCAAAATATTTTCTCGTTTAAATAGGATTCATTAATTCTTTGGTTCAGATTTCCACACCAGCTGGGTATCACTGTGTTTCTCACGCTCAGTTTTATTCTTTGTTTAAACACTGCTGCATACACAGTCTACATAAATACTGCTGCATAGATAGTCTATATAAACAAACTCTAACAATAGATCTTACGTGATTTTTCCAAGTTTCTTTCCTAAAACTAAAACTGATCTTATGTGAAATCGAAATTAGAAAAGTTCGCTACCTCATTTAATAGCTGAAATTAATATTTGTTCGTTTCATTTTCTTCAGTTATCTTGGCATTGAATATAATTTATTTTGTAACCTGGTTTGGTCATAATTATCATAATATATTCCATGTTCTGGGTAGGACAAATCTACAGAAGCCCATGCTTCTCCAGGTTTTGTATGAATTCAGAGTTTTCCTTCTCCTTTTGGTTATCTTACCAAGATTAAACAACTCATTTTGCGCTACTATTTCACTGGAACTGTAGATTAAAATAGTTGGATTCATTAATTTCCGAGGTTTATTTGCGCTATGTTAAATTCAAACTACCTCGTTCAGAATTTGAACACCGAAAGCCGGGAGAAATTCCATTCAATTGAATACTTAGAATATCATTGAATATTTTGGTCCAAAACACGAAAAAAAGGAAAATCTGTCATTCGTAATCTTTTCTAATTTTAAATAAGAATATATAAAATGAAGTGAATATGCGTGATGATTTGGGATTACAGCTAGGAAATCATTTGACTGTTTAAAAATCAAATACATTTATGCATGATCTTAATATGTTACAAAAATCGCTAGATATTGACAAATAAGAGTGTTGAGACTAATCATTCTCCCCTCTCTTTGCGCACGCGCACACACACACACACACACACATCTCGCAAATTGTCCAGGAGACATGGGTTCAATCCCTGAGCGCATCAAACCAAAGACTTTAAAAACGGTACTTGATGCTTCCTTGCTTAACACTCAGCAATAAAAGTTACGTATCAAGGGTGAAGTGGAGCAATCCAGGGAAAGGAGTACCGCCGTCCCCTACACATTGATGTAGTAGCGGTTAAAAAGGGAGCCTTCTGATCGCCCTCTACTACAGTCGCCAACTTTACTTACTTTATATATATATATATATATATATATATATTATTTGGTCCAGTTAAACCGGAGTTGGGAGTAATTCCATCAGGACAAGAAAACTATTCAAGATGGTATATATATATATATATATATATATATATATATATATATATATATATATATATAATGTTTGCAACTTATGTTGTAGGGTCAGTTTGTCCAAAGGCAGACTTGCTAGTCATATATATCATAACAACAAACTGTAGAAGACTCGCTTTACAAAAGTCATTCATCAGCAAAATACAGATCATCAACATCATATCATGCTACTAGTACGAATCTCCCTGAACCTCTCTCGCCACTCGTCTCTATCATCTTTTGCTCCCAGCAGGTCTTCCATGCTACATCCCGTAACTGTACTGAGTTGTTGTTGATAGGATATAGCTGGTCACCCAAACCTTTTCTGTCCGTGTGAAGGGGTCAACAGAAGTATATTGCTTATGAGTTCCTCCATACTTCCCCAACTCTGTCTTCTCGCGCATGTCTTGTTAGTCTAATTTGGATGGTTTTCGTGATGAGTAGTAGGTGACCATACAGCAGCTGTTTTGTGGAATGTTGACTCTAGGATCTGTTCCGTATAACTCATCGCATTATTGTGCAGTTGGCTTGAAGCTTTTTCTCTATACGCTTCTCAGCGTCTACGTGGTGCCTTTATATAGCAGTAGTGACACAACCGCAGATTGGAAAATATGCATTTTAGATTATCAAATAGGACTGACTTCCATATGACCGATAACCGAATAACACAGATAATTCATGTTAAATCGGTGACAAACAATATCGGTATATCGCAGGTACGAGAAATTATATGAGGGTGTATGCGGAAAATCTTAACGAAAAAGACAGTTAATTTTTTTAAACATAAAGTAGAAAATGCTAGGATAAAATTATCCAGAAGAATAACACGCTCTCCCACGATTTGTCTTAACGAATCGAGAAGATATTTTTCTCCAAAGTTGTGGTAGTATATATATATATATATATATATATATATATATATATATATGTGTGTGTGTGGAGAGAGAAGTATATAGAGATAAATGCACACATGAATATCAATTCATTTCAATTTTTCTCTATCACCGTCTCACTCTTTCTCTCACTCTCGCTCTCACTTAATTAAATATATATATATATATATATATATATATATATATATATATATATATATATATATATATATATATATATAGCAGCAGTCTAATTTTTATCGGTAGCATATATAAGTGAGAAAGTTGGAAACTGCGCGGATAAGTCGATTAGAGTAACTAATAGGTGTTCTATTTTTCACCATTTTTTACTTCAATTCTTTCGTACCAGTGTCTTTTTTTATTTCTTTATTCTTTCTTTCCAAACAATGTAAAAAAAACGACTGTCAGAGTTATCTAAAATAAGGTAATAATCAATATAAAAGAATACTCCGAAACAACATTGATGGAACCAGTGATAAATGCAGACAAGTAGTTGTGTCATTTATTCCTTAAAAATACGACACAAGATGGGAATCACCGTGGTGAAGTGACTAATATACTGGACTGTGACATCGTAATAAACGAGTCTGAAATCCAATCACCTTATTTTATTCACTTTCAGAATACTAATGCCATTAACCTACTAGATCCTCCTGCTTGTTGTAGGTTATATTAGTAGCCCTACTTTTCTTCTACGAGGTTTGATTTTGTTTTGTTTGGGTTGGTTTTATGGCATATCAACCATTGTTGGTTATTCAATGTCAAATCCTCTTTATACATATATATTAGATTTACATGATTTCGTTTGGTTGGATTTCATGGCATATCAACCATTGTAAGTCATTTAATGTCAGATCCTTTTTATACATATATTAAATGTAGGATTTCTAAACACTGTAGATAACATTTTTAAACGTGTCTGAGCACATTTTTGCACACAGTTAAATGTTTTCACTTAATCTCAAACAATCCAGTTTAGCATAAGTAATGTTTTTTTTTGTTTACACTCATTCATTGGTTTAAATACAGTTTTTTTTTTATTTTACACACAATAAGATATAAAATCAATTCAACAACAAACAATTCAATTTAGCAGAAATACAGTTTAAATATCATCAGTTGTATTTTTTTCAAACACAGTTAAATGTAAAAACAATTCTATTTCAAACAATTCAGTTTAGCGTAAGAACACAGCTTAGCTATATTTGACTCATAGATAGGACCTTATCTGGTACTAACACTCAGAACTAGAGAGAACCTGGGTGCCATGGCAATAGACAGTTACTCCGCATTTCTTAAAGCTCTAGAATTACTGGAACATCACTATCAAATGGTTTAGTATCTTATCAGGACATTCATTGATGAAGTTTTACCCCTTTGCAAAGATGCAGTCGATGAATTCTTCAGCTCCAGTCATCAGTGCAATCTTCTATGATATTGGGATTGATATAAAAAATGCACACATGTTTACATGTCATTGAAGAAATAAAACAAAGAAATGCTAGATGAGTGCCCGTAATTATGTGAGTAATCGTGTCCCAGCACCAATATTTTGTGTCATTTTTCATATTGTATGTGGTTTTCCGTATTATATATATAGTCATCCACAGACAAACAGTTTCATTATATCACAACTCTTCAGTGTGGCTAGACAAGTAGGACACTCGAAGCTGGGGTCAAATCTCGTTCAACTTTACGATAGACTTGGTATAAGACCACTCGGCCAATAAGCTTACCACCTCGGCTTAGGGAATTATAAAGTATTATGTAGCAACAGCAACAGCAGCAGAAGCAGCAGCGTTCGTTTGTTTACGTTTTCTATCCTACCGGTCACCAGAGTGCTCAATTCTTTCGAATGTATATATATATATATATATAGTATTGGAATTTATTTGGGGAAGAAGACTACTGTAACTCTCTTCAATTGTGGGTGAGTTTTTGTAACTACTTTAATTGCTAGTGATTCTTATGTTGCCAGTGTTGGCCAACTTGCATTGACTTAAATTCACCTGGTCTGATGCAGCATAGAGGACTTGCAAGTAGCGATGATTTATTGGGATGGGTAGCAAAAGAAAGTCCGATAACTCTTGGCTGTCAATGCGATTTGATGATGGTGATGTTGATGATTTGAAACTCGTACTTAAAGAATAAATATATTATTCTATTAAGAATAGTCTCTTTAATCTGTAAGTGATGGCTATCATTATTTACTAGAAAACTTATACTTTCTTGCAGAAAAAGACTAACTTTGAAGACTTAAATTGGGTTCACATGACGTTAATCCAACGAACTAATCAATGATTCAATAAATAAAATAGTCATAATTTGGATCTAATCAATTATTCAAGTAATAATTGTAGCATACGATTAGAGAATTCGTTCTGGATTATAAAATATATTTAGAGCCTAAACGTTTAAAGATGTTCTCTCCAAAATGTTTTTACACATCATATATATCTAAAATGTATGTACAAGCAGGATTTAGCATGAAATAACCTTCTAGTTTTAATATTTCGTAAAGCACAACCAACAAGCCAGTCAACCATACATAAACAGGATTTGGCATTAAAAATCTGCAAGGGTTGTTATGACGTAAAATACAACCCAAAAACTAACCAACATACAAACTTAAATTTAGAGAAAAAACTCCGGAACCAGTTTGCTTCACGGGAAACAAAAGAAAAGACATGTAAAGAGCTTCGCTGTGCTTTTTATGTCACATTCACTACTCTGGGAAAAACCTTTACACAACGTAGCAGTCTGAAGATGTTCTCCATCATACACTCTTCTAAATAAAAGGCATAAAGGGATTTATCATCGTGGCAACGACATCATAAAAATAGTACAATGAATACGTGAGATTATTTGTTTTAGAGCGGCCACGGCACAACACAATGGCGGAAGTATGGGACCCGAGTAAAAATCCGACTCACAATGGTCTACAAATTCAGCTTGCTTACCAGTTCACCACATGAGTTGACCTAAATAAATACACAAAATATTATTTTTACTATGATTGGCTTAGTTGTGGCACACGGTCAGAAGTATAGAAACGTTTAACAAAAACATAGTACTATTTTCCTAAGAAAAAATGATTAGATAAAGAAAAAGAAATAAAGAAATATTAAAAGATATTTCTTCTCATCAATGAACAGGCTCAATTTAGTCAATCTATGTATTTTCCCAAACACTCCACAGTGATCAGAATTTGACAGAAGGTCAATTTTTTTAAGCAGATTAATACTGGTTGGAATTCAGATTTTTCTTTCTCTTATCTTGTCTAATCAAGATTAAAGAAACCAAATATATTATATTATTTCTCCCTGCACTATGGTGGGAACAGGTGGATCCATGTCTTTCCAAAAGAAAAGTTTAACGCACCCTGCTTTGTTCTGGATTTGATTTCATCAAAGCGATTCTTTTTCCGACAAAAATAAGCATTGCAATAAGTAATCGGGCCTCACAATTGTTTCCTATAGCGTTGTAAAAAATAAACAAGTTTTCCTCTCTTGAAAATCATAATTGATTTATGATGCTGTCAGGAAATTAACACGAAATAAATATGCCCCATGAATATTCACACTATGTTCGAAACAGACCAATAAAATCAGTCCAAGTGGGCTCGGGGTGCAGAATGCACCGACTGCGTGTGAGACTCCCCAAATGAATGTCCTGAGATGACACTAACCAATCTGAAAGTGGGGATCCAATAATGCTGAAGCCTTAGGGAAAGCAGAATACCCATTTATTGACAAGGACCCTAGGTCCACTCAGTTCCGGATTGATAGTACTTCATAGGGTCGTAGGTATAACTAAACCGTGTACATATGTTAAACTGAATTGTTTGAAATAGAACTGCTTTTGACATTTAAAATGTGTAGTTATGCTAAACTGAATTGTTCGACATAGAACTGTTTTAAACATTAAAAATGCGTTCTTATACTTAACTGAATTTTTTGAAATCGAACTGCCTATATGCATATAAATGGATTTGATCTTAAATTTCTAAAAATGGTTGATATACCATAAAACCAAACTAACCAAAATTATTTAATTTGACGTTAAATGACCCAAGAAGGGTTGATATGCCATAAAGCAAAACAACTAACCAATAAAACACTTTGATAACAAGAAAGAAAGACATAAAAAGATAGTATTGAATACCGTGATAGATTTATTGCAGTCTGTTAAGTAGTTAGGGATGACTTTAAGTACTGTGTTACATAGATAGATAGATAGATAGATGAGGCACACTTAGATAGATAGATAGATAGATAGATAAGCGTGAGGATGGATTGTAAGTCGCAAGACATGGTAGCTTATAGGTAAGTAGATAGAGGAAATGACAAATTCCGACTTAACCAAATTGAAATCGCGTCCGACCGACAGACAGACAGGCAGGGAAGACGGACATTGAGCATGTTCTGACTTCCTGAACGATCGAAAAACGGACCAATAAATAAGACGCAGGTGTCTATTCGGCCTTCAAGTGGTATATTCTTATCGCCGGATCGATAGTGGTAACAATTGGACGCTACGTTTCGATGTACATTCAACCCGATGTCAGGAAAATTGCAGCTGACCAACGGACAAATAGAAATGGCAGTCTGAACTTACCAATTAGTTCAAGACGTTGTCCACCTTAGCTGTCCAAAAATTTAGCACCATGTAACAAAAGATTGCAAGTCTGTTGCTAAGCAATTCTAATCTCTCATTAAATCTCTCGTCATACCACAAGTGCAAAGGATAATTACGAAAAATGATTATTTCCGAATTAGCAAAGACATGAATATATATAACAATGGAAGAGTTTATAGAGATGCAGAAAGAAAATAAAAGATAAAACACGTAGCAGGTTGTTCTTTTCAGTTTTATATGTAGAAAATCGAGTGAATGACTATCAGGTTTCAAACACACACACACATGCATACATACATACATACATACATACATACATACATACATACATACATATATATATATATATATATATATATATATCATCATCATCATGTCGCGCTGGTAGCACGGATATCCCTGACCCTCTCTCGCCACTCCTCCCTATCGTTCATAGCTATCAATAGGCTATCGATTATATGGAAATCAGACCTAACCGATAAAATGAAACGCAGCTTCTTCCAGGCAGCGGTCACATCGATACTGCTACATGGATGCACTACATGGACGCTAACAAAACGGCTGGAGAAGAAACTGGATGGCAATTACACAAGAATGCAGCGTGCAATCCTGAACAAGTCCTGGCAGCAGCACCCCACAAGACACCAACTGTACGGCCACCTGCCCCCTATCACGAAAACTATTCATGTTAGACGAACCAGACATCCAGGACACTGCTGGAGAAGCAGAGA
The DNA here is from genome assembly GCA_963585895.1 of Sepioteuthis lessoniana. Taxonomy (NCBI): domain Eukaryota; kingdom Metazoa; phylum Mollusca; class Cephalopoda; order Myopsida; family Loliginidae; genus Sepioteuthis; species Sepioteuthis lessoniana. The sequence continues at coordinate 27,271,031 of OY757904.1, forward strand.
TGAACTCATAAGAGATGTACTCTTATGGATCCCCACACATGGCCGCGCAAAAGCAGGACGACCAGCTCGAACGTACATTCAGCAGCTATATATATATATATATATATATATATATATATATATATATATACTGATGTTTATATATATTATATGGGAGGATGTGACACAACGTGAATTTTTTGTGAAATAAAGCTCTATATACAATTTTGAATATACTGAATATATATATATATATATATATATATATATATCCGGGGCGGATATATACTCTCTATCAATCATTTAAACTTTCATTAGGATGTAGAACTTTTAACGATGATTATGAGGATACACAAACGCACTCATATATATATATATATATATATATATACGATTGTTTTTTTTTCTATTATAATGTTTAAATCTTTTGGATAATGATTGTGGTTGAAGTATTGGGTAAAACAATATATCTCTGCAATAAATTATTATCATTTGAAGAATAATTGTTAGACATTTTTGAAAAATATTTAGATCTCTGAAATTTGAGAGTTTTTATTTTAGAACGTTAAATAAAGGATTTAGGATATTGAAGATTTTCGATGGATTTTTCTTCAGACAAATTAATCATTTAAAAATTTAGAATTGTGTAGATAGAGAAATAGATTGATTGGTAAATAAAGATATTCCTGTTTTCTATGCTTCTTTCTTTTAATCCTTCATTTTGCTCCTTTGGCAAAGAAAATGTACACATTCGAAATCGAATTTTTCTTTTTCTTTCTAAATTAATGTTTATTTGTGAACAAATAGTTATTTGTGATCACATGCATAATGGAATTACAGATATCATAATTGCTTTTAAGGGAGAAATTTCATTTCAAAGATAACATAGAATGGTTGTCCTTAGATATCAAGGGACATCAAGGCTTTTCAACATTCTTGTTACCCAGTCTGCTGGGGCTGTATTATATACCGACTGTTCGCCAGCAGAGGGGTAAGACCTCCTAACGAGTGTCCTGGATATGAAACTAAACAATCTGATGAGGAGGTTCATGTTATATAGCTGTATGATGAGGAATGCGGAGTACCCCTTTATTGGCATCGCTCCCAGGTCCACTCTGGCCCGGTGAGATAGCATTTGATAAGGGTACTTTCGATGGGTTAAATAGCACTAAACCATGGTTTCTTGACTTTACTGTTTTTTGCATTTAAACAGCTAAACTAAACTGTTTCAAATATAACTGTTTAGACATTTAAAAAGCGTACTTATGCTGATTCGAATTGCTCAAAATAGAACTGTTTTGATATCTAAACTGTATACTTATGCTAAACTGAATGATCTGAAATTAAACTTTTTTTGACATTAATTCTGTATATTGCCCAGTTGACTGTAGAATACACCGACTGCTATTATGCAGAGGGGTAAGACCCCACCCCATGAGAGTCATGGATATGACGCTAAACAATCTGATAGTGAGGTTCCAGTGATGCTGGATCTTTGGGAAATGAAGAGTACCCTTTCATTGTCATTACTCCCAGGTCCACTTTTGCCCGTAATGGTAGCACCTGAAAGGGCCCAATCTATGGGTTAAATATAACTAACCGCATACTTATGCTAAACTGAATTGTTTGAATTAGAACTGTTTGAATAAACTGAATTGCTTGAAATAGAAATGTTTTGACAATTAAACTGTATTAACATTCAAGCTACGTGCTTATGCTACACTGAATTGTTTGAAATGGAACTGTTTTGTCACTGAAACTGTACTTACACTGAACTGAAATGTTTAATATAGAACTGTTTTTGACATTTAATTGTATTTAAACAAAATCTGTTCTTATACTAAACTGAATTATCTGAATTAGAACTGTTTGACTAAACTGAAAAGCTTGAAATATAAATGTTTTTGACAATTAAACTGTGTATTCATGCTAAGCTGATTTCTTTGAAATAGAACTGACTATTTGCATAAAAATGGATTTGGTATTAAATAACCTATAAAGGCTGATATGCCATAAAACCCAACCAACCAACCAATACTCTTGCACTCAAATCAATTTTACTGAATGTCATGATGTGGGTTTTGGTGATTCTAATATAGCTAGCGTCAAGTATTCTGTTCGCATTTTTACTTTTTAAGTAAAGTTTAAGTTTAAGTTTTATACTTTACGTCTAATTCTCCCGTCTACTGTGAAAGTTACCAATAAATCTGCTAAATTTTCAAATCCTTCCAGCTTGAAAAATTAACCTGGATAGATATTAGTATTTATATTTCTTCTAAGAGAAGCCGTTCAGTTCATTTAATGGAGGACATCGAGGCCTTTGGTATAAATAAAATGTTTAGGCGGTGGGGATAAACCGTAGGGATACAGAGTATGTGAATTTACCTGTTTGGATTCATATATCTTTTTATAATAGAACGGAAAATTCAGGATCATGTCAAAGAATTCCCAGATATCAAAGATTGTAGCAAAATATACCAAGCTTTTTGCAACTGATATGACTCTTTATACAAGCTTTCTCAATTCATTCATGGTGGAATCTGTATTTACTATGCAAACAGAGAAACACGTTCAACACAGTGATTTCTCTGCCCTGTCAGCTGGGATTGAACAATTAATTGACTGTATCTTTATTGAGGGTTTATACCGTATCCACATCAAGTGTATCGGATAGGCACTACACCATTTGATCGTGATACTACAGTTCTATATCTTGGTAACGTGGAGTACACCTTCATTAACAGTATTCCCAGGTCGACTTTCACACCGCTATGTAACACTATCAAGTTAATTTAACACCAATCATTTGTTCGCACTCAGATAAATGGTTAAACAGTTGTAATTGATCTATAGATGGAAGCCTAACAGGTACTACCACTTCGAGTTTGTGTGGACCTGGAAATAATAGCTATAAAGGGGGACTCCATTTTCCATAAAGCTCTATGACAGGAACCTCACCAAGTGGTAGTACCTTAGTGTCTTATCCAAGAAAACTCGGTGGGGTCTTATCCTCTAAAGAAAGCCAGTCCATGTTATTCCACATCCCCAGCTGCTTGGGCTGTTAATTCTTTTAGGGAGAGAATGTAAATTGAATTTAGTTACGACAGGAATTTCAAGTTAGCAGTTTGAGAAGCCCTTATTTAGTATATCTTAGCCGATCCTCGTTTGATATTGCATTAAAGAGATACTTATCTACCATTCACTTTGTGTATCTATTCATTTATATGGATAGAAGTTTGTTTTTTAAAAGTATTTTATGTAGTCATTCATCATTGGTTTTTATGGATAATTTTTGAGTTGTGGTAGTGACTAAAATGCCAAACTGCAACATCCTACTAAGCAAGTTCACTTTCGAACAAATACAATGGTGAAAAGTATCCCTCTTCAACTGTTGGTTACATAGTATCGTTACCGTTCTTTTACAAGTATTACTCTGGTTTTAAATAACCCAATATAGTTGATACACTATTAAACATAGAAACCAAATAATTCATATATTTAATTTATTCTGCATTTCTTAGCTTTTAGAAACACAGTTGGGAAATCATGTGCAGAGGTTTATGACAGTGGGAATATACTCAGAATTAGTATCGTCTTTTGCAGATAAACCGGCTCATTGGACTCGTGGGTAGAGTATTCGCCAATGGTCTGGGTGACCTGGGTTCAATCCAAGTTCGCGTCATACCAAAGACTTTAAAAATGGTAATTGATACCTCCTGACTTAACACTCAGGAATATAAGGTACGTATCCAGGGTAAAGTAGAGCAATCCAGGGAAAGGAGTAGTGTCATCCCCCTACACCTTTGTGTTGTAACTTTTGAAAAGGGAGAGTTCTGGTCGCCCTCGACTACGGTCACCATATTTACTTTTTACTTTGCAGATAATGTACACGGTTAGCACAAACATTGTTGACATTTTCGAATATGCCATATAAATTACATTTTTCTTGAATAGGTTGCTTCGTACATGGAATACACCACATTTATTATATTTTTCTAGTGTAGATTACTTTCTGGAATAATTGATTTGAACTTTCAAATCTATTTAGAAATTATATTCCAAATCTTCATTCCTCTTAATCACTGGAGGACACTCTTTATTGTCGATATTTTTCTTACTTTTATAGATAATTTCCCTTGAATTACATAAACATCATTGATCAGGAATTTTGACGTTTGCATTCACTTAGTGGATTACACAGTCTAGTTTAAGTTTTCTTAAAGGGAATATATTTATAGAGGATATCTCAACATCATTAAATAATATTAAACCTTATTAAATTATATGAAACATTATTAAGTTTTATTTATTATTAACACTATCTTATCAAGCCATCATTATAAATATTATATTTTCTACTTGAATCCTTGTCTATGGTCTCAATACCCTGACCAGCGCCTTTATAATGTCATGCAAAATAGTGACGTTCTTCTTACTTCATTATATTTCTTAGATATTTTAAATCACTTTTTACGTCTGTATGTAGTATAATGGATTATTGAGGTCTATCATTGACATTTACTGTAGAATGGTACAAAACAGTATTGGATAATTCTTTTATTTCGTTGTGTTTACAACGAAGGCACAAGGCCTTATAGTTTTTTGGGGGGAAAGGGAGCGGGCTTGCTTTAACTATATTTTCTAAGGGAACCTAGCTAGCCACATTCACCGACCCATTCAACAATACAATATATAATCACGCTTCCATCGCCATGCACGCAGCACCCACCAAAATACCACATTTTCTCTATGAAAAAGACCTACTTAAAACCCGAAAGTGGTGTATGATTTTATTTACAATGTATATTTTTTTACAATGGATATGATGGGAATGGGAGAGAAAAAACCCGAAAAGTATATATACATGAAAATAAGGAAAAAAATTCCCCGTTTGGTTACAGTATTGGATAATTCTTGTATCATCTGGTTTGATTTATGTGTTATGAACTCGAGCTTATTTAGAGAACATCCCTTTGATTAGACGAAAAGATCACGTGATCAGATGATTCTAGTTGTTTAAAAGTAAGATAATTTCATTTTAGGAGAAAAGCTCGGCTCGACCGGTTACCTTTTCTATCTCTACCCACTAATTGATTTACTGTTGGCTACTGCTGGTTATGAAAGGAGAGTGGCGAACAATTAATAGATAAATAAAGTTCAAATGAAAACGTGGTCTTGTTGTTATTTCTCATTCCAATTGAGAAAACTTAAAACAACGGAAGAAAACGATGAAAACAATGATCTAGGATGATGATTTTTTTGTATAAATGTAATCTATAGTACTTCAAGATACATTCATGTAAATTTGGGAAATATGTACACGACACAACAGACTGGATAACAGAAAACCGAAATGAAAAGAAGAGATAGGCGATCATAGAGATAGTTACAGCTATCGAACATGTATCCTGAAATTGATATATAACATAACCCAACATATAAAATTTACCTATATTATATATTTGATTCTGTACACATTTAGTGAAACAGATGTAACAAAAAAAAAGAAAAAAGAAAACAAACAAACAAAATTATGAAACCGTGACTGAAACTATAAGATATTCGTAAAATACCAAAAAAGAAATACACAATGGAAAACCAGAATATTTGGTTGATTTTCTGATCTTTTATAAAAGAGAATACACTCTTTTTAGTTCACATCTCCAATGAGTAATTACAAAAGGACAGTTACTTTGTTGCAGAGCCAAAATCTTCTTTATAGAGATGGTATGTTAATTAATAAAAGCCTTAGAGGAATTCTCCAGAGATTAATACAAAATATAATGAATAAGAACCATAAAAAAGGAGTATTGACATCTAACTCTTTTTTTCTAAGAAGCCGGCAGAAAATCTGAAATTATGTGTTTCGCTTCGCTACACAAACGCACCATCTACTACAACACAGAAAAAGAAGCAGGTATTTGATATGTATATACGTATTTCTCCGGGGAACCTGCTAAGAATATTCCTTTCCCCCTCTATAAAAATTATTTGGGATAGAGCAGTAGTTTCTAGGTGCATTGACGATAATGAGAGCTCGACAACCATGCATTAAATGCAATTTTGATAAAGCACTAACAGAAAGAATGCTTAATAATTGTCTGGTTGAAATGCTTGAGGTAAGTGCGGGAATAGTAACGAAGCAATTCATTGAATACTCACAGTTATTGTAAAAGATCAGCAAGAATTTTCCTCAAGGCGATATAAACTTGATATATAGCAGGGATTTACAACAATCGACATTAAAGCTTCTTGATATGTACCGTTATAAAAACCCTGATGTGTGAAAATAGAGAAGTGGTAGGATGTTCTCTTATATGCCTGTAGCCAAGCCTAAATGCACCCCCACTTACATATATATATATATTGTCGGTGCGATGGGTAAATTGTCATGTAAAATTACGTAGAAATGAAAATAACACAAACATGCTATTTTATCCGAGATTTTTACCAAATTAATATGAACATATCTTGACTATTGGTTAGATTTATTCAAATAAATCGCCATTAGCATTAACCACAGCCTCGATATTACTTCCGAATCATGGTCTTTATCAAATAAAAAAAAAATTGGAGTTTATTTTATCAAAATGATCAGAGCGAAACTTCCGATCCGTCGTACCTTCGTAATCACAATTGGACTCTTCCAACTTTTTTCGAACCCTCTGCAATGTCCCCATTTTGTCAGTCAAAAAATATTCGTATTAGTTATTAAATTGATGGTTTCTTTGATTGTTAGGTTGGTTGAGTTTTAGGGCATATTAACTCTTGTAGATTATTTAATGACAAATATCGTTTACACACACACACACACACACACACACATATATATATATATATGTATAATGATGATGAGTATATATATAATCATCATCTTGTCGTGCCTCCAGCATGAATATCTCTGAAACTCTCTCGCCACTCCTCCCTATCGTTCATCACTTTTGCCAGGTCCTTTGGGCTATATCCCATGTCACAGAATTGCTGTATGTAGTTTCGAAATTGTTGCCCTGGGTCGGCCATATGCGGGGGTCCATTGGAGAACATCAGTTATGAGCTCGTCCCTGATACTTCAGCAGTGTTCTGCATGTCTTATTCGTCAAACTTTGATATTTTTCGTGATGGGAGGTAGGTGGCCGTATAGATGCTGCTTTGGGGGGTGTTGTCTCCAGGACTTGTTCAAAAACTGCTCGGAGCATTCTTGCGTAGTTACCGTCAAGCTTTTTCTCCATCCGGTTAGTTAGCGTTCATGTAGTGCATACATATAGTAGTATCGACACGGCCGCTGATTGGAAGAACCTGCGTATATGACTTGTGAACAAATAATTTGTTAGTAAAAAAAATTTAAACGACCCATAACTCATTCGTTAACGTACAGTTAAGTGGTTTCAATTATTGCTATTTCACATTAATGATTTTATTTGCACACAGTTAAATGGTTTCAAGTATTTCTGATTAACACTAGTAATTCTGTTCAACATTAATTGTTTGCCGGCGGCTAAATGGTTCACATAATAGTTAATCAGTCATTTGTTTATTCACAGTTAATTTTGTTCAAGTATAGAAAATGTTTAAGGAATTCCTTTTGACTCAACGATTAAACACGAACAGGTACTACCACTTCGGGTTTGAGCTGACCTGTTAGTGATAGTAATGGAGTGATGCTCAATATTTCCATGGGCTGCTTCACCATCACATGGTTTTGTGTCATATCATGAACACATTTTTGGGAGCAGCTTACCTTTCTACCGAGATGCAGTCGGCGTAGTCTAAAGTCCCAGACAAATGACCCGTATTTGTATTAAAAATTCCGGCGTCTATAGCAAAGGTGAAGAGCATGCAATTTCTGGAGAAGTGGATCATATCATAATACTACTTTTCCTGGAGACATTGTCTAACTGGCTCTTGTTTTATTGTATATAAAACCTTAAACGAAAAAGCACAAGCTTGATTAATAATTTAAAATGATGACAATTTACCCATCGCATTCTGTCCACACACGCGTGCGCAAGTATATATATATATATATATATATATATATATATATAGTATTTGTCAGAGTGACAGCCCAAATCCGTCACTATAACCCATCATTATTAGTAGGTCAGCAAGATAGCATTCATAATCAGTAGATGACTGATGGATATAAATCTTTGGTAGTAGGCCCATAATGGTACGTCCATCAGTAAGAGCCCACAAAATAATTTTCCTCCTGAGTTCGTCTCAGCTATTCTAGTATTGCCCAGAATAATCTAGTATTTCTAGCGCAGTTAGTTAAAAAGGAGCCAGGTGGTCATATAGCTGCAGCTTTTTCGGATACTGACTGTAGAATAAGATTACCAAGATTGAAATTCAAAGCAATATATATAATCAGTATAAAGGCCTTGGTTCTTTTCAGTCCAATGATGGACTAATGTCTTTTCAAGTTATGTAAGACAAGCAGCAATTTTTTTTTCTCTCTAGACTGGTTTTCCCAATTGATTACCACTGTCTAAATATTTTATCCAAAGTTACGGGCTGAAGAGATTTGTTCATTCAGTCATGGGTTTCCTAAAAGCGTTAACGCTTAATGAACGCAAATAACCTCGACCAGAATATATATATATATATATATATATATATATATATATATATATAGGGGAAATGCACTTGAGGCAATAAAATCACAGGAAAAATCACAGAAAAAGTACATCCCTATATGTGCATGATATAAAAAAATATTTGTGAAAAAGGTATAGCAAGTAGAAACCCATGTACAAACTAGAAGAATATACTACTTGGATACTAAAATGGAATTTGGTATTGAAAAATGGTTCACGCTGATAAAAAAAAAAGACAGTGCAACAAAGTAAGTAAAAGGATCTACCAAATCTAGAAACTAATGGAACATTTGGTCAAAATAAAATTACAGCTACGTGGGAACTAGACACCATCGAACAAACCGAAATAAAAGAAAAAAAGTTAGAAAAACGCACCTAAGATGATAAAGAAAATTTTCCGATCCAAAACTTCAAAGCAGAAATCTCATCAAAAGAATAACATTCTCGGCCGTTTTTCTTGTGAGATACTCTGGATTTTTCTTATAATGGACGACGGAGGATATCAGAAAATATGGTTATTCACGATATTTTATACCTGAGAGAATTACTTTATCTGTCATTAAATGTACTAGGGAGAGATCTCAGTTGGATCAATGTTTGCATAAAAGTTAGGAATTAACTAGGTAAAGATGTCAGATGCATTAAAAAATGTATAAAAACAAAAAATCTACTAGGTAGATATCTCAGATGCATTGAAGAATGCATAAAAACAAGAAATGTTCTAGGTAGAGATCTCAATTGCATTAAAGAATGCATAAAAGCAGGAAATGTACATGGTAGAGATCTCAGTTGCATTGAAAAATTCAAAAAGCAAGAAATATACAAGGTAAAGATCTCAATTGCATTAAAGAATGCATAAAAGCAAGAAATGTACTCGGTAAAGATCTCAGTTGCATTGAAGAATTCAGAAAAGCAAGAAATATACTAGTTAGAGATCTCAGTTGGATTGAAGAATGCATAAAAGCAAGAAATATACAAGGTAGAGATCTCAGTTAGATTGATGATTGCATTAAAAAAAGAACTCATGGATTCGATGAATGCACAGAGCAAGAAAAATAGACGAATGGCAGCAGTCAGTAACAGCAATAGCAGCATCAGGCAAAATGTATAGCAATAAAGTCTATTAAAAAAATATAATGAAACATATGTTTAAGGATATTTTAGGTGACAAACGGAATCTAAATAAAGTTTAACAGCAGAAAATGATAATGTCATAATGACAAATTATGTCAAGGCGAAAACTGATAATATGGAACAGAATAGACATTTTAGGTTATGTGGAGACAGAAATGCATCATCTAATCAGTAAACTGCCGAATGCAGCAAGCTGGTACAAAGGAGACTCAAGACTTGACACAACTAGTTGAAAATAGATGATCCACTGGGAATTGTGCAAAAGAATAAAATTAAACCATACTACCAAAAGTCATATGAACAAACCAGAATTCGTCTAAGAGAATGAAACACATAAAGTTCTTTGAGATTTTGTGATATAAATGGATCACCCAATTCTGACTACAAGTCAAGGCCAAGTGCTAAATAACAAGAAAAATAAATTGTAATCTATAGGATTTTGCTATTCCAGCAAATCATTGAAAACAAAAGAAAAAAATGAAAAAGCTAAACCAAAGCAGGACCTTGTTAGAGAGCTAAAATGACTGTGGAAAATGAAGGTGATTGTGATACTAGTTGTATTACACTAATTCTATGAAACTGAATATTCAATCTTTTGCAAATAACTGTCATATTCTTCGTTGGAATTTGTTTAAAATTGGCTAGTTTATTCTGAAAAGCATACCAATCAGACATAGTCAAATAATCTGATAGCATTTCACTGACAAACGAGATTTTCTTTAAATGAAAAACTTCTGAAATTTTAAAATTTTATATCTGGCAACAAAAAGAAATAAAGGTTGTATTTTTTCAAGAAAATATATTTTGTAACAATATTCTTTTATCATATCATATTTACCAACCCCTCCGCTCAGGCAGGATATGACACAAGGTCAATTCTTTTAGGCAGAATTTAACAGGTTTGAATTCAGAGTTTTTCTTCTCCTAGACTAGTTGCCTTTCCAAGGCTGAAGAACCTAGTCAGCCCTACTATTTACCCCTAGCCTGAGGGAGAATAATTGGATTTATACCTTTCCCAAGGGAATTAGTGCTATGTGAAATACAATCAATCTCGTCCAGGATTTGAACTCGTGTGGCCGTGTCCATTTCCTACGACGATAACCATTACACCACGGGCACCTCCAAATATTCTTTTATAGAACTGTATAAGCTCAATTGGTTCTTTCTTATAGTCCCTTTTTAATTTACTAATTTTTTCCTTCGTCATAGTAACGAACCAATTTAATCACAAGAAATCTCCGGTGACACCGATGCTGACTCTTCAGTAATGACTTGCTTCAGTTTTCAAGATTTGATGGATAGTGTTTTCTTAATATTCTCTAGAGGATTCCTTATAAATGTTCTTTTGGATTTGCATCTGACCTATTCGTAGGCCAACCAAGAACAGATATCTTCTTTTACGATTCGATTTTACTGTGTTGAGTGAAAAATAGTCATACAAACGGATGCATTCATTGTCCCCAAAATTATTCTTAATGCATTGGATAAGGAAATGATTATAGATATGCCGACAGACAGAAGCATTAATCAATCTTTTCAAAAAGTAAATCGTTCAAAAGCCCTTCATACAAACTAGGAAAAATTGGTTGAATTTTTTGTTTTGCTATGCATTTGGCATCCTATTTCTCAGATGACTTTCTTCAAATGCTGGAGCCATAATCAACGAAGAAAATATTAAATATTGATTCAACACAGACGAGGACCTGGTTCAATTGATCAAAATACTAATTTTGATGATTTTGTGTACTTACTGAAATACTTCACTTCAGTTTATTTTTAGTAGTGGAAGGCTGTTGTCATATCCAAGCTGTAGTCTCCAGAATATCTGGGATAGAGAAACAGGAAGTACAGCAGCGTTCCATAGATTTGGAAATTCACAACAATTAACATATAATTTAAAAAAAAAGGATCTCATCCAATTGACATTCATTTCTCTGTGTTGTATTGGGTTTGGAAATCGTAGGAGGACAGTTTTGTTTATAAGCATTGAGCGTTAAAAACACATCACATACACTTCTTTGTTTTAGTCGAAAAATCCCTCTCCAGATGTGCGTCCGAAATTTTCTTCTGCCACAGGTTTGTCGAGCTGGAAGGAAGAACTGAAAAGTAGACTATCAGGATAGGTCTAGTGTTAATCTGTGTAAAGACAGAAAAACTGTTAATATTTCAGGTGCAAAAATCAAAGAGAAAAAACCAAAGAAAAGCAGACAGAATCTAATCAAAGAAAGACAGACTTAATTCTTTAATACGTACACACATTTTACGAACGTGGGTGAGTCAAAATTAATGTATTTTCCTTTAGTACAGGAATAACTACCGACATGTATTATACATCAAAAGGAAACTGGTCCTCTGTGAATAACATTCCTACTTCTCAACATTGTCACCATTTCTCTCAAAAGTATTTTTCCACATTAGAATACGAGAATGTATTCTTGCCTCTTAAAATTCTGCTGATTGTTCTTTGAGCCATTTTGTCAATGCAGTTTTCACTTTTTCGTCACAGGCCTAATGTTTGTCTCTTAAAACCTCTTTCATGGGGCTGAAGAGGTGATTGTCTGATGGTGCTAGAACTTGCCAATCAATAATGTTCTCCTTTTGCATGACAATGCCCATCATAACAAAAGCATCAGGACAAGGGAGATCATCATCATCTTATTTGGGTGTTCAAGGTCTTCATTTTAAAGTCAAAATAGCAAACTGCAAGTATTTCATCGGTACAATTATCACAGTTTGAGTTTCGTCAACATCCAACAATATTTGAATGATGGCTTTTGTAGTTCCGACATATCCTTAACTGACGCCATTTATCAGTAAAAACAGGGAAGATTTCATTCTTTTTATTCTAAAACCTTGACACTGAGATTACTCATAAAATTACCAGGAATGTAAATCATTAAATAATTTTCAATTACCAGGGATAATATATCAGGTTATTTGCATAAATCGAGCAGATATAGAGTTAAGAGTTAAAGTGTTTCATTTTAAACAAATTGCTGCAACAGACATGCACGTTTTTCTCACAAAAATATTCGATTTGACTCAATCAATATAATATTTGGTGGGCTTGGAACAGTCTCCAAATTCTTGAAATAATATTGGATCAATTCAAAATCAATGAATTGAGACTCTATTGTTTACTGAAGTATTAATATCAGCTAGAATGCACAGAAGAGTCTTGGAGACCAAAATATATTTGCTAGGTTCAGAGAAAGCTAAAGGGCTAAACCTGGTGGGAAAAAACCACAAGGAATGAAATAATAAGTGAATGCAGCAAATTAACACACAAAGAGTATAAGACGCAACACAATCATATGAATCCTCTCGACTTAAGTCAATGCAACTTTAAATCACTGAAAACCTTACAGTTTCTTCATTTTTAAAATTAGATTATGTAGATAAGTTTTACGAGAATTACAAAAGAATTATTATCACTCAATTTGCAATGGATTCATTCATCATGATGAAGTTCCATCTAGAAAAGTCCATTGATAAGCGTCATGGAGCACATATCAGCATCATTTGCATTCATTTCATAGATACAGTCGACTTCTTTTAGTTTCATGAAGTTCATCATATTGTTATATATTGATCTTCAACCGACCCATCAATCAAGAGATGCACCTGTGTAAGTAAGAGAAAACAGCGGAAGCAGGTGAACGTTAAAAAACAATATAACCAGGGCACAGACGGATTGAGTCAGTTGGAGACAAGATACCAGCCTGAGAATTAGCTTGCAGACTGAGGGCTTGCGGTCCTCAGTGACCCACGGTTGAGCGACCCAGCCAAGATGAGGAAGACGTTCTGCTATGGTCAGAAGAACTTGGGGTCGATTCAACAGTCTGCCCCGTCTCCAGCTCATCTCTCACACATAAGCAACATCAACCCTTTCAAGAATAAAATGTGAGAGTTATATTTTTATAAAGAAGTGTATTCGTTTCGTTCATTGAAGTTCGTATATTGTGTTTGATTATGTCTCGCGTATATTTGTATGTGGCTATACAACAATATTAATAGCAAGTGATAATTCGATGAACAAGATTGTTTCATCGGTCCGCCAAATATTGTAGAAATTGATTGAAAAATAAACCCAGAGAAACTAAATTGATCTTCAATCTGATTTCAAAAGCTGTTTTTTTTCTGAAATGTTATATCTAACAGCAAAATGTTTACAACTCTATTACTATTTGGTTGTAAGTAAAGTTGGTGACCTTAGTCGAGGGTGACCCGAAGGCTCTCTTTTCGATAGCTACAACACCAAGGAGTATGGGAGGGCGCTACTCCTTTCCCTGGATTGCTCAACTTTATGGTTGATCTCTACTTTATATTCCTAAGTGTTAAGCTGGGAGGCATCAAGTACTATTTTTGAGTCGTTGGTATGACTCCACCTTGGATTGAACCCCGGTCTCTCTGACAATTGGCGAAAATGTGATGTTACTGCTACTGAAATGGGGCTGAGAAATGCAGAGCTTTCGAGGAGATGCCACTTATATACGTTTTCGCTACCCGATATCTATTTTCGAATTCAGCGGGTAAAGATTTATTCTGCCATCTTTGAACCTCTTATAACTCTACTTCACCGGCCGGAATTTATTCTCTGAGACGGGACCCGCATTTATGTCATCCGCCGGGGAGGAGTATTCACTTGAATCTTCTTAACATTTCCAAAGCATTCGAGAAACAGGAAATGCATGTTTATTTCCAGTTTCTTTAATCCATTTTCCTCTTGTAATCTCATTTTTTACTCAGTGACGTGGTGGTTTCGTTCAATTGCTGGTGATTGTGGGATAAATTACAAAGGAATTCCATGGCGACACCAGAAGAACTTACCAGAAACTACAAGAAAAAATTGAAATAGATTTCTTTTAAAACAAAGCACTTTCAATACACACACACACATACACACACACACACACACACATATATATATATATATATATACACACAAATATGAAAGAAGAAAGATATATATATATATATATATATATATATATATATATATATATATATATGCGTGTGTGCATGTAAAGATTTCTTGGTACGTGTAAAATTCAAAAACGGTTTTAAAATGCGTAAAGATTTTAAAATTGTAAAAACCTCTGATATGCAGTGAATGTTTTTCTTTTCTTTTTGGTTCTGTTTTCTTCCCATTCACATTTTTGACGGTCAACATCCCTTGCTTATTTCCTTAAAACCACTCATTTTTCTCTGATGGGACATGAACAAAAGGAAGGGTTCGCGATTTTAAAATGTTAAGGTATTTTAAAGTATTTCAAAATGCATACACTTTTTAAAGTCGCTCTTAATACAGATCCTTAGGCCGAGCGGATAGTGTGTTCGCCTATGACCAGGGCGACCGGTGTTCAAGTCGAGTCACACGAAAGACTCAGAATGGTACTTAATACCTCCTTCCTTAACGCTTAGCATTATAAGGCACGGATCCTGGGTAAAGTGGAAGAATCCATGGAAAGGAGTAGTGTCCTCCCCAACACCTCGGTGTAATAGTTATTGAAAAGGGAGTCAACTATATATATATATATATATATATATATATATATATATATATATAAAGAAGAAATATATATTATTCTTTTCACTCTTAAACTACAATCTATCTAAATGACCTATTATGTACGAGTAGCATTTGATCTTGAACGAAAACCCAGGGGAAAAACGAAAGAAGACGAGATGGTAACTACATGATAATACTGCATCTTGAAGAAACACCCAACAAAACAGTAGTTCTACGGCCACTTACCTCCCATCAACCAAATAATCCATGTAAAACAAGGAATTCAATCAGGGCTGGCTGGTGTTATCAGGACGAATATGAATACACGAGCGGTGGCTCATCAGCAAAAATGTACATTCATTAGTGGACACTGGATGCAATCTACAGGACTTTGCAAGAGCGATGGCTGATAGAAACGGATAGTGAGATGATGCTTGAATTTGCTTTCCATATTTGTTCTTTCTATCTTCTGGTTTTCATTATCTGTTTTTTCGGGGTTTTTTTTTTTCGGGTTTTTTTTTTTTCGGGTTTTTTTTTTAAATTTTTTTTATGGGTAACGGTATTCCAACCTTGCTTTCTGTTTTCTCACACTGTGCAGTATTCCCTTATAATATCTACTCCTGCAACTCTTTTGTCATTACATTTATGCATTTTATCATTCCGTTTACCTTTAACAAAGCCTTTCCGAAAGGGAGAAAGTAATATTATAAAATCTTAATGAAAAGAATAACAATATTCGTAATTGTGTATTCAGAATATTAATGTATGTTTATCAATATCAATGAAATTAAAATAGATATTAATTATTCTTCTTCTTCATCATCATACTTATTATGAACATCGTTCTCGATTCTCAAATATATCCTGTGAAACTATTAAATCAATGATCCTTTCTTTTTCTCTTTCATTTTTTTAGCAATTTTTGCTATTAAGAATTCATAGCATCATTAATCAGGCATCAGAGTATTTTCTTGATTTCCAGCAATTTTTTAGCGCCTATCAGGTGAAGAGTATATTCCATCATAAAAATCGATTCTAGGTTTAATTCAGAGTATAGCAAGAAAGAATTTTGGATATCTTGAAATTGCTGGAACTGTTAAAAGTGTCTTGCATTGAGTAAATGAAGTAATTGTTTGAGAAGGAGAGGTCAGGAAATATAGAGAATAAATGGAAGAACTCTCCTTCTCCGTGCATTATTTCGTTGCATTTACAGATGTTGATTTGCATGATAATGCAGTAATATCACAGTAGATATAACGATCTCCCCACTCCCACATCTTTAATTAGACGACCCCATTGCTCCTTTTAGAAATGCACAGGAAGAATATCTTTAGGACCATATAATTCATAAAATATTATTACCTTTCATCATCGTCATCATCATCGTCGTGCCAACAGCATGTATTCTCTAAACACGCCTTTCACCATCAATCTCTATCGACCATAAACCTTGTTCAGTCGTTTAGGCGATAATCTCTCTACACAGAGCTGATGAGGTCAACACTGGTGTGTTCAGGTGCAGGAGTTCATGGTAGTAAGTTTCTTTTTGAGTTCGTCCTTACTTCTCTGGCAGTGCACAGAATAACTTGCTTGCATTACCTGGATTGTTTCTGTTATGGGATGTAAGAGGCAGTAGAAATGGTTTTGAAGACTGCTGCTCCAAGAATTGGTTCAAAACAGCTCAGAGCATTCTTGTTTAGTTTCCATGTATTTTATTCTCCAAGCATTTGGTTAAAGTCTAAGTGACATAGTAATTCAGAAGTACTGACATGCCTACATTTTGAAAAAAAAAATCCCATTCTATTTGATCAGAGAGAGATATGACTTAAAATGGTTGACATCCTGTTAAGGGTAGCCCACGCTTTAACCATGCGTATGCTGACACTACTCTCCGAAGATGGAATATTATACTTCATATGAACGCTGATTCATTGATTAAACAGTTAGCAACCCCACTTCACTTTATATATAATATCCACCTTTGTTTTACATTTCCTTAAACATCCATCGATAATCTAACGAAACCCGATAACACCTTTCTAAGTCCTGATGATGGTTTATTAAAATCATAATGTTATAACGTCGGCTTTCTTTCATATCAAATTCTTCACTTTGGATTACTTTGTTTTTCAATTTTTCTCCAAATTTACTTCCACACCAAAATAGTAATACCTCATCTACAGAATTTGGTGACAGTATACTTATATTTATAGAGAGGACTACTATTGGTCGTATATTGACCATATAAAATCAGATTTCTCTCTGATTTAAGAAAACAGGATTTTTTTAAACTGTAGACGTGTCAGTGCTACTGGTTAGCTGCACGACTTAAACTTTAACGAAACGCTGATGATGGTTTATTAAAACCAAAACGTTAAACATTGACTTTCTTCTTTGGTATATAAACCGGCCTACATATTTGATTTAATGACATGATACTATCTTGATCAAAACACTTGGAAATCAAAGTAAACCCAGATAAAACTGTTTTTCTTGATGCACTTCCTCTTATCTAATATAATTTCCTTTCCCCATTACAATGATTAATTGAATATTGTCGATATTTGATAATTAGTCTTACTTCATGCGTTGAAAAGAGCAGTTGGTTATAAAAATGTTTTCTATATCCCAGATTTTTATTTTTGTTTATAGATGCAGAAAAGTCATAATAATGGAATAAACTAAATCATATAACTACATCTACATAAAAAATCCTGGCCATAGTGAAGCAAAGTTTATAAGTTTTGGGTCACTTCTCTCAGAATGCAATTTTTCGTTAATAAATTAATTGCAATTTTACTCATTAAAAACCTATTTAACTGAATAAGAATTGATATTCTAGGCATTGTATTTTAACTTTTCTTTCAATTATTTTTCTTTTTTTAATCTATATTTTCTTCTTATTAAATAACGTTTTTTTAAATGCTTCTCATAACCAGTTATAGAATGAGATGCATAAGAATCTATATTTCAATAAAATACGTTAATTAAAATACATTAAGTTTTAATTGTTTATTTTACGAATTTATCATTATATACGTCATTAACGACCTTGAAAAGATTAAGTTGTCTGGTTTGAGGAAGATCGTTCGTTCAATTAAATCATCCATATGATTTGTACAGCTGGTATTGGAACGACACAGGACTCGTGGATAACGCATCCAATCACTTATGTTCTAAGGAGAACGATATTTGTAAACTAGTTAAATCACTTAGCGGTTTTTGTCCTGTTATAAAGGGATTTATAAATACATATAAGTAAATTTAATCCTGTGGCCTATATGTTTTTATTAACCCCGCCAAAATGTTATTCACGCACAGAGATCTATATAGACCTCTAAGAGAATTTCTGCTGTTGATCAAGAAAATAAGAATACAAACATTCAAACTCTGAATGATGTTATTTTCACTAAGTTAATAAGGAAACTATTTTCTGGTTTTAGTGTTTTGTCTACGTTTTATCAATTACATACAAGTGTTTCATGAATTCACAAGCAATCAAGGGGTATGCGTTTATCAACCTTTCTGCAACATGTAGAATGTGACACGAGGTTATTTTTAATACGTAGTAAAGATGATTTTAATTGAGGGTTTTCTTCTCTAACACTGGTTGCCGAAGCAATGCTAAAGAACCCAGTCTAATCTACTATTTGTCATTAGCTGAGAGAAAACTGATTCGTTCTTTCTTAAGTATAATGAAACGAAGTAAAACACAAAAGACACTGTCAAGATTTTCATCTTGGGTCATTGATTTCATTTCTTGAAACGATAACAGTTAATTAAAACGCACTTCTAAACAAGAAATGTGTATACAACAAAGAAAACTATCAGACTTCAAACTCTCTTTTATGCATTATATAACCCATGAAAAATTTGCAACGAACTAACCTGAAAACTCTCTTTGGATCCGTGAATAATGGCCCAAAATAGGTACACCACACTATCTAGATGTCCAGGAATTGTGCCTCACCACATGATCCAGTTTAGTATGAAAGAAATAAGCCTTACATTTGCTAAACTTTTGAGATAAATGACATCAAGATAATGGGGCTCTATTCAACGCCCGTATCCAACATTAATTAAGTTGAATTATATTTGCTTCATAAAAAAGTCGTAGGGATAGCTTTCTTTCTAATATTCTGTTCATTAATGTATCGAGCAATTATTGCAATCATGAAACACGAAAAAATATATTTGAGAGTTTCATAGAAGAAAAATAATTAAAAAGATCGCGAAAATTAGATTATAAACAATATGGTACTTTATTAATTTGCGAAAAGTGAGCTATCAATTTAATAAATGTGTTCCTCCAGTTATGGTGTCAACTTCCGTACGGGAATTGACTCAAATTAAATTTCTAATAAATTCTTAAATATTTCAATTCAATCAGCAAATAAAAAGCCATTGTACTTTTTTATTTTATTTTCTTTATTTTTCGTCGAGTCTGCGCCTGTTTTGTATGCTAATATGTAAGTAATCTCTGATGGAAAAGTATGATGTACCAAACTTGTATATTAGATTTTCTTTATTTGGAGATATATGATACTATATAATGGAAACGATCGTGGCGTAACGGGTTTCGTCGCAAGAAATGGACTCGTCTACCCAATCATAAATACTAAGCGTTGCTACTTTCGCTAATACTCTTGACGAAAGGTATGAATCCATCTGTTCTTCCAACAACTATGTGTAAACAGTAGCGATGACTGGGCTCTTTAATCTTGGTATGGCAACCAGTCTAGGAAGAGGAAAAGTTTGAATTCAAACGAACTCTAGAAATGGATGGCCTGCGCTATAGGAGTAGCGCCCCTCCGACTGAATCAGGTTACGGGATAAGTTTTCTACGTCTTTCGTAAAATTGTATAATTGTATTACTTGATATTTTCGAATTTATCATAGATACACACGAACAGTGAGAACGAGAATGAATATCTACGTATAAAACTATGCGATGAGGCCAATTACCTAATTTTTAGAAGATAAAACAAATTATTAGTGATATCTTTAAAATAAAATGCTCCGAGTACCTTGAAGTATTGGCATTGCTGCCAAATAATGAAGCTTTATAGCGATAGTTATAAATTGTAAAAAGGTCCTGTAAGGGCGCTTACCTATTCTGAACCACAAAACTGGTGGGGTTAAACTTGCTGGGTCATTTTGGGTTTCTAAAAGAAAGAGGTAAATTAGCGTCACTTTTATTATTATAAATTATGCTACTTCCGCGATGCTTTATTTCTTTAACATTTGATATCATTTTTTGAGTCAAAAATTAATTCCTCATGGACAAACACAAGTTGCTTCATGCCTCTTGAACCATCCGAGAATGCTTATGATGATAGTATAAAATTAGTTTTCAATAAGATATTGCTTCATAATTTTTTTTTCTCGAAGAAAGCCTGCCCTACGCATTAGTTATGTAAAGATTAATTGATTGATTTACACTGCATTTCAAACTATCTAAGGTTATTTTAAGCCAATTGCTTGGGGAATCCGGTGCAGTTTACGTTCCACTTTACATTTTTGTATATATTTTTTTAAAATGTGTTTTTTCTTTAATTTTCATAGTGTTTAGTCCAATATGAATATTTCTATTGTGTATTGTTGGGTCTTAGATCGGACCCTAACAGGTATTAACACTGAGGGTATCTGGGATGAATGTTAATGATCTGTATTCCACATTTCTTTGGTCTCCAAAATCGGTGCCTCACCGTCGGTTTCAATTTAATTTCATACCCAGGACACATTTTTTATGGGTGGATGTGTAATCCCTCAGCAGATGATATAACTAATAGTGTTCAGGACACAAATAAAACCAAAATTTATTTTAAGGAGACACTTTAAATCTTTTCCACTCTCTCAAGTGCGCTGCTCCTGGGAGACCTTCTTTTCTTGGGTAGGAGTCGTTTCTTCGTTCGAATTAGTTACAGGGATAGACTGTACTAATGAAACCAATGCTTCTGAGAATATTCTTGTGTATTATATCGATTTTGGTATTAGTTATTTAATTGCTGTTGAAGACAGAATCTTCAGTTTTTTCCGCGAGTCATGTTATTTCAAAATCGGTGATCGAAGCTGACAAACGGAGATTTACTTACCTGAAAAATGAATAATAACCAGGATTAACTTAATGACAAAATATGATATGGACAAAGAACACGTCCAGAAAGTTCAAAGATGTTTTCACATTATCATTTAGAATTACGTGAGGTAGTGGATTGGGATCGAACTATGACTTCACCAATAATTCCAACAGTACTTTTCTCGATCTATTTCCAGTTGACTCCCGGGAGAACTAAATCAAGCTCGTATATTTGCTAAATCCCAGACATGTCATCTGATTTGATACAAGGAATCCTACAATTTCCAGGTAGAGTCAGATGATTTTTCCGTAAATGACCATCACAAATTTGAGTTGAAAGAATTTCTTGTATATTTTAGTCTAATTCTCTCATAAGGAGACAGGCTGAGTGAAAAGGTAATTTTCTCATAAACCCTGATTTTCTGTTATCCCTTTTGGGTTGGAGAGTTATTTTCGAAAATTTAATCAATCTTTTAGTCCAAAAGTTTAAAACATAACATTTAGCTGGTTTGATGTAATTTCTGAGATACCAGTGCCGAAATAAAATAGATATTGCACTTGCATTTCTATATCCATTCAAAGGCTAAGAATATTTTTTAAAAAGTGTCAGTATAAAGATCTCTGCTACTTAGAAACAGCGTTCATTTTCATTTCTTAACAAAGCCATTTTTTGTCTTAAATATTTTAATCATAGTCTGAGTTATTGGGTATTCGCAATAATTTGGGCACTTTCAAATATTTTTATTGATACTCTTAAAATATGAATATTTGTTTAGCCTCTCCTCTTCCAGTAAGTAATGTATATAATCATGAATTAACAAGTGTAATGTTTATCTTGTTATTGATATGCAATCAGTAGATTTCAAGTTCTTTCGAATGAGTGCGTCAAGATAAACCTTTGCTGTGTTCAGAATAAGTTATAGCGGAGCTTAACGTGAGATAAATTTATTACACTGGCAAAATACTCATATCAGATATTAATCAGAAATATTTCGATTCTCACTAAGTGCCTAATATTACTTTTCTTTTGCTAGGTCTACGCTTTGCTAAGTTTTTTTTTTTTTTTTTTTTTTTTTTAATAAATCTAACACTACCATATTCGTTTGGTTTAATTAGCAATGTTCAAGGTTGATAGTTATTGTTTGTGAGTTGTATTTTCGTCAGGTGTACCATACTAGTTGTTCTTTAGCCAATCTAATCTGAGCTTAAAAAATGACTAAGTGACAAGAGAAAGCATCTAGAAAAAATTGCTGGAGAAAATTCTCGAAAGGAAATATAAACTATTTCCTTCGAATATATTAAACTTACGAAAGAGAAATCTGATAAAAAAATATAGAGAACTGACGCCGAATTCTATTCTTTTGTTTATAAGTTGATCACTCAGACCCGATTGCCGATTTCAGTGTTTACTTTGACATGCACGAAATTAAAATAAATTTTTGATGCCTGCCGTAGAGATTTTGTTTTGATTCTTAGTTGTTAACATGTCAACAGTTGTTGGTTGATTAATTGTTTTCAATGCCTTTTAACCCATCTATTCTTAGAGGGTAGGGAGTGGCTCTCATTGTACAAGGGTCGTTCGAGAAAGTCAAAACCTCACCTGGATTTTAGATTAGTTGAACATCCTTTTTATAGGCTTTACCTGTACAGAAATAGACAGAAATCTGAGTTTGTTTTTTTTATAGTTTTATAAGAACTGGCAGTATGGTGCAACCATGAAAATCTCCAGCAATGGCTATTCTTTCTAAGTTAGGTTTGACATTTTTTGAACGAATCTCATATTACCAAGTCGTGAATTTTTGCACATTTTTAGGATATCAAGTATGCCGCTCAAATACAAAGTATTTGCATTGTTTCAAGTATTCCTAACCAATAAATTCTACTCAATTATATTGTTTCGAGTTATCATTTCTATTGAAATAGTCATTTCTTTGTACACTGTATTATCGTTGCAAGTAAATAATAATAAACATTTGACACGACTGTGGGGGGGACAAATAATCCACTGGAAACAAAATCTTCTGGAATTTTGACATACAAACGGATCACCTAATCTTGCCCAGATGACTAAACCTACTAAAAAAAAAGTTAAAAAACAGTATTCGCAAATTTGTGGACTTCCCCTCCCGGCTGGCCACAGTAAAGTTGAAAGAAAGAGAAAAGAAGGATAAGTACCTCAACTTTGCAAGGGAATTGAAAAAAAAACTGGAACGTGAAGGTTAGGATCATACCAATTCTGATGGTTGCTCTTGGTACAGTTACAGAAAGATTAGTAAAGGGACTTGCGGACTAAGAAATAAGAGGACGAGAGGAGACCATTCAAAATCCAGAATTCTGAGAAAAGTCCAGGAAATTTGAAGACTTTCAACAACTCAAACTCCTTTTGAAAGACAATCAGCTAACGCTGATGTTGAAAAGATTTCAAGGAGTAACATAATAATAATTAAAATGATACAGATTACCTAATCTTGGTCAACAAAAATTAAGAGAACCTGGTGGATTGTGCACTTTGCTTTTCAGCTGACCACAATGTAAAACTGAAAGAAAGCGAAAAGAGAGTTAAGTACACGAGAATTGCTATTAAACTGGAAAAAAAAAAAAAATGGAACATGAAAGTGACGGTATTAAGAATTGTGACAGGTACGCTAGGTACAGTCAGCAAAGGATTAGTGTAAGGACTTAAGGACTTGGAAATAAGAGGACGAGTGGGGACCATTCAAACTACAGAATTTGGAGATTGGCCTGAATACCAAGAAGACTCCTGGATACTAGAGGAGGCTTACTGTCACTCAAACTCCAAACGGAGATTTACTTACCTGAAAAGTGAATAATAATCAGGATTAACTTAATGACAAAATATGATATGGATAAAGAACATGTACAGAAAGTTTAAAGATGGCTTCACATTATCATTTAGGATTACGTGTTGTAGTAGACTGGGTTCGAACTACTACTTTGCCAATAATTCTAACATCACTTTTCCCCAGCTAATTCCAGATGATTCCCGGGAGAACTAAATGAAGCACATATATTTGTAAAATTCCACCCATGCCATCAGATTTGATACAAGGAATCACACAATTTCCAGGTGGAGGCAGAAGGCTCTTCGGTATATGACCTTCACAAATTTGAGTTGAAAGAATTTCTTGTATATTTCAGTCTAATTTTCATTCGAGAGCGAAAAACTCAAGTGAGTATAATAATAATAATAATAATAATAACAACAACAAAAAAGGACCTTCTCATTTTTTCAGACCACAAGTGAAAATGAAGGGAAACAAAAAGATAGACAAATACTTTTATCTTGCCTGACAGCTGAGAAAACAATGGCATCTGAAAGTGACGTATATACTGATGGTAGTTGGTGCTTGGGACTGTTCCAATGGTCTTGGAAAGGATAAAATGTTGCTTCATCTATCTATTCTTGATACAAAAAAAAATTCGCAAAATTATATGGTATCATTTTTTTCTATCTAATTCAAATAATTTTTAAACAAATGTATTTGATCCGTAGATTGGACAATTATAGGTGCTCCCACCCCGGTTAATGTTGACATGGGAGTTATGGTAATTCATAGGTTCTCTACATTCACTATATCTCCAAAACTGGATCCTCGCATTATGATGTAGTTTAGTGACCACGATACTCCTCTTTGGAGAGTTCATGATTTGTTCAGCGTATTCTAACCTCCACCGACAGGGCGTCAAGCATTGTTGGGTTAATTTATACCGAAGTCAGATATGAGCCGCGATTAAATACTTTACACAAATTTATCTCCATCGTTTTCATAAAGAGCTAAACACTTTTATATTTTAAGAGCCAAATAATTTAAACGTTCACTCATTTCACATATTTCCTACCGATTTATTTGACTTCTAAATTGCGACAATAGATTCTGCCGTTCCTGTTAAGAGTAACAGTTCGAGGAAAAACTTCGAAACGGGTGATATTAGAAAGCTCTCAAATCGAGAACTCGAGCTTGACCACAGAATATATCTTACTGCCACACACTGGATATTGACTTCTCCGAATAAATATATAACTGTAACTACAATAATGAATTTCATTTTTCACAGAGAGAATCTTAATTCAGAATAGTGCCATACTATAAACGTTTTGTCTTAGTTTAGATTACCTGAAAAGAATATTTTGCCGTGAAAATACACCAAAATGAATAGCATGGTTGAACAGAATGTGAAAAATGCACGCGTTCGCGTATGTGTGTGTGTTTGCGTGCGTGTGTAAAGCAATATGTTTAGAAGCATGTATTTACTTAAACCCTTCTAAAAAAAGCCAGGATTTGACACAAGGTCACTTTTAAAACGGAGTAAAGTTGGTTTGAATTCAGCATTTTTCTTCTCCAAGAGTGTAGTGTTACCAAGACTAAAGAATTCAGTCTGTTCTACTATTTACCCATACCTGGAGGGCAAGAAGATGGATTCATGCAATTCCCTAGGGAACAAGCACAAAACAAAAAAAACAAGCAGCCACGTCTAGAATTTAAACACTCCTCACCGATTTCATTTGTTCCGAAGCTAACCGTTATGCTAAGTGTGCCTCTTATGTTTTGTTTGATTCAGCAGACAAGCTCCCACAATAGTTTTTTTTTTCCAAAATTGAATATCAAAGAAATGAAGTTCAATGCACTTGTAAGTTTGGAGCTGTACTACATTACGACCAACCAATTCTCAGTTTTCCGTCTTTTGCTGTACTTACAAAATATTTATTTTGCTGGGGTGTGAAGGTAAGAAAGAGAAACAGAAAGAAAGGGGAAAAGCAATAAGAGAAAAACAGAGCTGCGATCATGTGTGTACGTGAGTGCGTCAATGTTTTGGACAGTATTTAGTGGGTACTTGACGGACTGACTGTCACGAAAATCAATGATCGATATTTAGTTTTATGCTGAAATCGAATTCTGACTTCTCTCAGTCGAATCAAATTCTAGTTTGATGGCTGCGCATGTCTGGACTGATAATCATATTTTTTCTGTGACTCACAACCAGAATTAATCATTGGGGGTCAAAATTCGATTGATTTGAGAACCCATGCTATTGCATAATCAATAAAGACATAGATAATGTTCAACCCGTGATGAAGCACGTGAAACAAAGCGTTATGAATTATTCGCTCAAATCTATATATGCTTTGCAATTACACTGTTTTCTTTATGTTTCTCGGGATAAAGAAATTGCCTACAGCTTGAATGTTATCAAAAGGTTGAACAATGTTTCACATATCAAAGTCCTCCTGCATAATTATTCATTATAAGGATAAATAAAAAGAAGCAATGTTATATGATAATAGCTAAGGGATGATACTTACTTAATTCAGTTGCAAGTAAAACTAATTATTTAAGTAGTTTCTCTTTGTGTATATATATATATATATATATATATAGTTACAAATGTAAGGAAGAGGTCAATAAACTTTATATCTTTACTTAAATAAATGGTAAGATAGGTAGAGAAAGTAAAAGCAAGTGAAAGACGTGGAGAGAAAAGGAGGTGTACATCCACTCAAAATAAAACAAAGAAAGCCGTTATATATTGAATTTAATTCGTGCTGGTCACAACACAATTGGATGTTTGTTGAAGATGATCTAGATAAACGTGATGGGCTATAAGTACAACGTTGTCGACGAAAACTGCCATATTATGGAGGTGACCAAGGCAACTTCAGATTAGATTGGGATTGCAAGATGATGATGTTGATAGTGAGGGTTGATCGTCTTAGTGATCAGCTAAAGCAAATGTTTAGGTTCTATAAACAATACTAATTAAAATACTGTTTTTCTTTGTGTTCATGAAAATTTGGGAGGACCTTTTTTGTGGGTTGGGGTACATGCAAGTAAAATATTTTGCGTTTGGAAGACTTTATTTTTGAAAGCAGTACGCTTTTGTTCTTTTACGTAGATTATTCTGGTTTTAAAGTTTCAAATCTTTAACCTCTTCCTGAGTTGTAAT
This sequence comes from Sepioteuthis lessoniana, assembly GCA_963585895.1. Taxonomy (NCBI): domain Eukaryota; kingdom Metazoa; phylum Mollusca; class Cephalopoda; order Myopsida; family Loliginidae; genus Sepioteuthis; species Sepioteuthis lessoniana. Next base: position 27,298,296 of record OY757904.1, read on the forward strand.
TTTAATTTGGAGGCGTGATTAGCGTCGCGAGTTCAAATCCTCAACGAGATTGTTTACGTTTCATTTCTCCCTAACACTTTCGAAAATGCATTAATTCAACATTTTTTCACCTATATATAGTTAAATAATCGAGCAAAATAGATTTTTTTAGAACATTTTATGTCATATCCTTCTTGTGGCGCAACGTTTGGGTAAATGCATTCGTTGCAAGGGTCTCGAATATTGTCCGGTGAAACCGACAAGAAAGATACAATAAACACGTTGTACTTGGAAAGCCTACACAGAATTTATACTGTCACATTTCCAACATTCGCATCGACTGATCTCACTAAAAATAAAGTCACAGTGGTTTTGGTTTTCTTTCTTTCTTTTTTTAATCTTAGGATAAAAAGAGTCACATTTTCATATATAAGATTTGCCCTTCTATAACACTTGACCGCCTAGAGCCACTGAATTAACAGCCGGGTGATATTTACTATACCATGATTATTCCAGCTGAGATTGAACCCTGGTCATACCAGCTCTCTTTTTCATCTTCATCTTCAAATTTGAGGCTAGGAGGTATTACTGGGAGTTAATACATAACGCTGAACTTTCTCCTGTTCTCTAAACTCCGATAGCAGTCTAAATGTCGAGCATCTATCTATCTATCTATCTATCTATCTATCTCGTGTCATTTCATCGAACTTTCAGATTCTCGTAAAATTGAACATCGTATATACAGCTTACAAGCAAATCTTTCAAATCTTAGATCAATATATTCTCTATCACTGTTATTAAACTTCATTTATTTATAAATATACCAAAATACACACACACACATATATATATATATAAGAATAATTCTGAGACAGGCAAAAACTGAATTTTCTCAATGGTCTGTCCAGTAAACTTAGTGTTTCTCCCTTTATGAATTGTTTTTCTTGAATTCCTAAATAATGACTGGTAAATGCTATTTAGATTTTACCTGCTGCTGCTATTTAGCTTGACGTGCACGTTTTCAGACAGCAGATTAAGTTACGGCAATGCCGGAGCTTCCTTGTCATTTTGGGTGCGGTAATTACTGTAAAACTGAAAGGGAAAAGGAAAACGTCAAAATGGAAAATTTTCGTTTAGCTTTATTTGAATGGTTAAAGAGATTTGTTTAATATTCACTTTTGCTCATTGATTTTTTTTTTCTGCTGAGATTTTTTTTCTGTTTATTTGTGAAGGGAGTTCCATCTTGTCAGGAATGAATGTTAATAACTGTATGAAACTACTTTTTAGACAAAATAAAAACTGGAAAAAAATAATGATACCGGCTAACAAAAGAAGACGAGGGTTTGGTGAGGATATAGAGCAAATATTGTAAGAATGCAATATTTGATGAGATAACATGGGATAATGGTTGTTAAAAAAAGAAATAAAGGAAAAAAGAGAAGAGGGAAGAGAACCGGAATCAACAACTTTGCTCGTGGTTTAAAAATTTAAAAAAATCTATTTTGAAAGTATTTTAGAAATGGTAAAAGATTTCAAGAAGCAGAGGAAATTGAAACTGTGTAAGCACAGAAAAAATAAACGACAAGTGTAGATAAGAAATCATAAATGAAAACAGTGTTTCACAAATGGCAAATAAGTAATGAAACAAGTTCTGTTAAAAAAAAAAGCAACAGAGTGCAAAATACGTTAAATCATATATAGATAAAACAGACTGAAGTTTGCATATTCTTGGCAAAATAATGATTTCTCTAATATATATATATATATATATATCACATACACACATATATATATACATACATATATATTACACACACACACACACACACACACGTGTATATATATATATATATATATATATATATATATATATATATATATATATATATAATGTGTGTGTGTGAGAGAGAGTGAGAGAGAGCGAAATTATTTGAAAGGATGTAGAATACACCGACTCCATCTCTGCAGAGGGGTAACACTCCCCTAACGAGGACCCTAGATATGGCACTAAGCAATCTGATGGTAAGGCTTCAGTAATGCTGGAGCTTTAGGAAATGCAGAATACCCCTCCATTGCCATCGCTCCCAGGTCGACTCTGGCTCGGATTAGTAGCACCTGATAGGGTCTTATCTAAGTGTCAAATAGGTCTGATAGGTCTAAACTATGTACTTATGCTAAATTGAATTGTTTGAAATAGAACAATTTTTGCAATCAACAGTGTGTAAAAAAAAACAACCTACTTCTACTTTATTGAATAGTTTGAAGTAGAACTGTTTGATCATTTAACCATGTGTAAACAAATGACTGATGTTTAATTGAATAGATAGTGATACATACAAATAATTGAATACATTTTGAAAATATTGAAATTAGTGCAACCATTTAACTGTGTGTAAAAAGAAAATGAACTTCGAGTTTTTTAAAAATGTTATCTACGAATGTTGTAAATTGAATGACCATGACCAGAAAATCCGGCAAACATTTACGCATGACATACGGAAGCACTTAACAGCTGTTTCGATCTGATTAGGTCTCATCAGCAGTGTATACCGTGATCTCCACCCCTGGAGATCGAACCAGCAACCACAGATTGCCGACCCGAACTCTACAACTGTGCTATCAGTTCATATCGAACGCAAGCGACGCCAAATTAACAAGCCATGGTAATTGTCGTGCGTAAATGTTTTCCGGGTTTTCTGGTGATGTTAATTCAATTCATAACAGAATTCCTCTACTAAAATAAAAGTAAATGTACATCCACAAATGTGTTTAGAAATTATATTGTTAATATATATGTATAAAAAGGATTTGCCATTAAATAACCCACAAAGGTTGATATGCCAATAAACCCAACCCAACCAAACCTAAGCGAAGAAATATTCGGATATACATTGGATACTTTCATAATTCACAATTTCTACTCTTCCCGGAGAAAGCTTTATATTATCCAAGACTTTTTTTAAAAATTACATAGTTTTGATTTCCGGTGAAAAATATAGACGTACAATTTTTGTGTGTGTGTATATATATATATATATATATATATATATATATATATGGTCGGTGGTTCGATCCCGAGTGGGGGAGATCACGTTATACACTGCTGAGGAGACCTAATAAGGTGTTTCAAAAATGATATAAATTAATTACTGAAATAACAGAACCTGGATCTAATCCCGGATGATGATTAAAGTTAATGATAATTTTCTAATGTACAGAGTCAATTCTTAAATTTAAAAAGTTGTTTGCAAGAAACTTTGAAATATTGACATTTCTAAATTTACAGGAATCATCCAAGAAAGAAGAGTGAATAAACTGACCTGTTTAGCCACACCTACGAAATGACACAAACACATGTCTGAAGGGATCTATATCTTTGCTTAAAATATCCGATTTGATTACCTAAGTGACGGTGCCAGGCGGCTCTGGTGGTGTAATGGTTAGCAAGCTCGACTAGCAAACCTACACGAGTGAGTTCGAGTCTCATTGGGTGCCCCTTTCATATGGCCTTGTGCCACATCTAAGCAAAAAGCATAGTAAATTCCCCTAAGTGACGGTGCCGGATTTTTTACTGAGTGAAAACTTAAAAGTTTCAAAGGCTTAGGTATCTTCACATATTTACTTCATCTATATTTCATAGCCTGTTTAAGAATTCTCTTTCTTGTAAGAGTATCAGGAGTAAAGATTTTAATCAACTCTTGGGTTTGATATAGCCGCAATATTATCCACATAGGAAATGACAACTCCAAATCCATATCAACAGCAATGAATGAAGACAGAAAAAAATCAATGTAGAGACTGAAAAATTAAATGAATTATTGAAAAATATCCCAATGGACAACGACACAGAACCAAACAAGTTAACACAGGAGCAAAACTAATCTCACATGAAATAGGCATTCCATACGGAATCCGAACTAGGAAATGGAGATAGAAGGACAAATAAAGGAGATGTGACAACAAGCGAAGTTATGAGGAATATAAAGCCTTAAAGAACCCAACGAAGGGAAATCATCCCAAAAAGGACCTCCACCGACAAGTCTGAAAAGACAATTAGAAGAAATAAATCAAGAGAGGTTGCCGAAATAAGAAATATTCAAAAGATACCAGAATGGATTAATCAATACAAAAAAGCAGGGTATTCTAAAATGATGTTAGAAAATTCTACCGGCAAATCGGTTGCGAGAGCAAAAGAACAAATAAATAACTGCATACAAAAGAAACAAATCAATTTTAAATTTAACAATGGAAACGGAAAAACCATAAATGAAATGGTGAGTAGATAAATAAAATGAAAAACAAATAAAAAAAACTTGAAGAAAGCCACGATGTGATTTCAAATCTGGACTCGCAGAGAGCAATATTCAAGGAGATACGAAATTGGAAAACCGAAGTTCGTGATGGTGTATATCGATTGTGGTTTTAAAAGTTCACATTCATCCACGACAAACTGGCACCTTAACCAAGTGAATGCCAGAAAGTGAGCAAACCTAAATGGATGAAGGGGAGGAAAACAATTCTGATTCATAAAGGCTCCCACAAAAGGGATCATCCCCATCAGCTATTGTGCAATTTTTTTTTTTTATCGTGGAGTAGAAAATCTTCAAAACACATATTAAAAATAATTATATTACTCGCTTATACAATGCGAGCCATTTCGGAAAGAACAAAAAAAGATGCTGCAGGGGAGAGAGAAACAAATTACCTTCTATGTATATAGACCAACAAACCCACAATGAAGCCAAAATGTAGCCATGACATGAATTGACGACAAAAATCCCAGATAAGTTTCCGCTAACGTAGGTAATTGAGTATTCAAAAAATGTAGAAAATATCCAATATAATCGTAAACTTAATCACGAATGATATGGAAAACTAGTGAGTGGAATTGAGCAAACCATAGCTAAGGCAAAAATTCAAATTGGCATATTCCAAGAAGACTCACTCTCGCTACTGATATTCTTTACAGAAATGATGTTACTCAAAACCACACTTAAGAAATGAACGGCAGGGGGTACAAATTTAAAGAATCACCTCATGGGTTACATAAAGTTATTAAGAAAAAATGAAAAACAAGCGGAGACCCTGATACAAACTATAACAAATGCAGCCAGTGTATAGTAATGAAAATTGGCTAAGTAAAATGTGCCATGCTCATAAAGAAAAGTAGGAAAAGAGAATCATCGGAAAGAATTGAATTTCCAAACCTGGAACGCATTAGGAAGCTTAGATAAAAAGGAAGCTACAAGTACTTGGGTATATTGAAAGCAGAAACCATAAAAAAACAACTGAGATGAAGGTAAAAAAATAAGAAAATAGTACCTTAGAAGAACAAGGTTTCTCGAAATCAAGCTCAGTCGCAGAAATCTTATCAAAGGATAGAAAGCCATGAAAAACACCATTTCGAAATACTGTAAACCATGAATGATGAATGTCGGATGATATGGACTCACTCTATGTGTCAAGAAGGGAATAAAGAAGAGGATTCACTAGCATTGAAGATTGCGTTGATTAATCAAAACAAGGACTCAAGAACTACGTTGAAAAGAGATAAGATTAATTGCAGCAGCCATCACAGCATTTGCACCATAAATACAGAGATAAAAACAACGAATAAAGAAATGAAAAGAAAAAGAACTGAATGGATAGTACAAGAAAGAAACTGGAGAGATTGCACAGGAAAAGACACAATATGGTTAAAAAAGGGAAACCATAAGAGCGAAACTGAATCTATTAATAGCAGCAGAAAACAATGCCATAAGGACCAATTATATTAAAGCGAAAATCGATAAGAGGCAACTGAATAGCAAGTATTGACTATGTGGAAAAATAAAACGATTTATAACATTATAAACAAATCCAGAAAACAAACGGAGTATAAGACTAGGTACAATTGGGAGGGAATAGTGATCCACAGCAAATAGTGTCAGAGACTGAATTTTGTCTATGCTACCAAATGTTATTTTGACAGACCAGAATTCATCCCAGATTATAAGACTCATAAAATTCTCATGGATTCTGAGATTCAAACGGATAATCTAATTTTGGTCTGAAGACCAGACCTGGAGCTAATTAGGCAAAACAAAGAGAACTTTTTGCCCAGATGATTTTGCCATTACAGCAGACCACAGAATAAAAATAAAGGAAAGCAAAAACAAAAATATACTTGGACATTAACAGAAAAGTGAAAACGATGTGGAACATGAGCATTGCAGAGATTCAATTTTAGGTTGGTGCACTTGGAACCGTCCCGAATGGCTTGAAATTGGAACTAGAATAATTGGAAATCAGAGGAAGAATTGAGCCCTTCCGTTATATAATTACGGAATGATTTTTTTTTTATATTAATCATTTTTCGTTAATTATATTTTATCATTCAGTTTGGTTGGGCTTTGAACTATTCGGCTCTTAGTGCAGGTGTACACACATTGAGTACAGTTCACGCTCGTACAAAGAGGATATGACAATCACAAATGTCATAATAAAAACCCCAGATAGGAAATGATACTGAGGTGTGAATGACGTCATGCCCGGAAGCGATCGGCTGAAAATTTGGTGTTTTTGAAAAAGGGTTTGTGGAGATTCGACGCTGGGCCAGGCTACTCCAGCTGGGGGTGGGTAGACAGTGGGCGATGTAGGAACAGTCACCATAGTAAAAATTGTGTCTCTCTCTCCTCGTGTCGAAAAACTAAACTCAAGAAGTTAATAAACGTTTCGTACCTGAACGACGGAGAGTCGTCAATGTTTTTTATTTGCCTGCACCAGTATATTTTACACTTCCAGATTAGAAAAATGTTGAAACCAGGCAGAACACTGAGAAGATTTCAGAAGACCAGCGGATACTTGCTGTCACTCAGACACCAGCGAAAGACAACGATTCTATGCTGGTTTGAAAAACTCCCAGGAAGAAGAAGAAAAACCTAGCATATCTCAGAAAACTTGAATTCAAATAATGTGAGCAAAATGTAGAATAAAAAAATAACCCAAGATATTATAAAAGCTATGAATCCTTCTAAGAATGACGAACTACGCAAACAACAAGAACGAACAACATAGATACATTAGTTGATTACATTGCGAAGATAAAAAAAGGAATAGAAGAAAATTTAAAGAGAAGAACTCGAATGTGTAAGATTTCGTGGTTGCCATAACTTAACTGCACTTGGAATATTCTGATAGTCATTAAGGACTTGAGAATGGAACAAGTAGGGATATATATAGGAATTAAGAGTGTTTAGAAAACTACTTTGCTGACAGTTGACAGGACGCAGAATATATCCTGGGACTTGCCGTCACACTACCGACATCAATGACAAACATTAGTTTTTAATATTGGAATATAAGAACTCAAAGTATAGTTTATTTGGATTTAAAGGGTACCTTGGTTTATAAGAATACTTGAATTTATAACTATTCTATGGTGTTATAGAAAATCGACTCCATTGAAATGTGCAAGGTGTTTAAAAAATGATTTCTGAGTCTAATAACTTGACCGATTCTTGCACAAATCATCTCAGATTTTAACAAATAAAGAAACTGCTAAAACATCTATATTCAGTGTTTAACAAATTGTATAGTTTTTTTTTAAATATATCATTTTGTAATATAATAATTTGATCAATTCTTATTTAAATGAATTAAAAATTTAATTGTATCTGTAAAAACAATATTTGTTTAATGTTTGAATTTTTTTTTCTAGGCCAATGAATAACTTTCTATACCTAAAACGAATAAGAATATATGTAAACAATCAAATATAGAATTTTGGGTTGTCTATACATATTCTGTTAAATTTTGCGACCATTTCAACATGAATTAATCAATTCATTTAATTACAAAATAATACTAACTTTTCTAAAACACTCTTTATAGACCATTAATCTAACCATAGAGTTGATTTATCTCGGTCATATTGACGCTATATCTGTTTTACTCAACGATTAACTCATGACCCTAACGTTGCACAATTTCAGTAACCTTAAGATGAAATCTTAGCTACCAATTAAAAAAATGTAATGATCAAATCTGATAATAGTTTACATGAATTTTATTTCCCCGAAAGAATTTTCCAAGAAGGCATACCTCATTATGCAGTAGACGACGCACAGCGTGTTGTCAAAAATAATCATCCTTAACAACAGACTAAAAGTCTCACCTCACACATCAAAGAAATCCAAATGGTGATTAATACATCGTTATTTGCTGAACCACAATGTTGTTATTTCAACTGATAATATATATATATATATATATATATATATATATATATATATATATATATATCATCATCATCATCATATCGTGCTGGCAGCACGGATATCCCTGACCCTCTCTCGCCACTCCTCCCTATCGTTCATCGCCCTAGGTAGGTCTTCAGGACAACAACCTGTATCCTCACATAGCTTCTGAATGTACGTTCGTGCTGGTCGTCCTGCTTTTGCGCGGCCGTGTGTGGGGATCCATAAGAGTACATCTCTTATGAGTTCATCTCCGCTTCTCCAGCAATGTATATATATATATAGTAATTTTTTTTTCAGAATGAGAGTATTTGCATAATCCAAGGTGCCCTTTCACTATACAAAATTGTTATATTTTAATTTAGCTCAGTCGGCTTGAGCTATAGAATACATCGACTGCATCTATACGAAGGAGTAAGATCCTCGAAAGAGTGTCCAGGATATGATATTGGAAAATATGATGGCGAGCCTTCAGTAATACTGGAGCATTGGGGAATGCAGAGTACCCAGTCATTGACTTTGTTCCATGTCCACTCTGATCCGAAATGTTTGCGCCTGATAGGGTCATATCTACAGGTCAAATAGAACTGTTTTACATTTATTCTGAATGCAAACAAATGACTGATGTTTTATTGAATTGTTAGCGATACATTGTAATATTTTGAACCATTTATTTGTGTGCAAATGAATGAGTCATGTCGAAAAGAATCATTAGTGTTAAACAGCAATACGTGAAACACTTAAGGCTGGTGCTTAAGTCTTAAATAATTGGTAATATATACTAATATTTGGGACCTTTTTACATTGCAAATGAATGAAAAGACGTCACTGGAATAATTTGTGTTCAATAGAAATAGCTGTAACCATCTTATAGTCTGCAAACAATTGATTGATATTGAATAGAATATTTAATATTTGATAACAATGATTGAAACCATTTAACTGTGTATAAATAATAGCAATACAATTGCGCACACCCGTTCTCACTTAAAAATAAAATTACCAACAAACTATTCACTACCAAATCATTTGGTTCGTACATTTAAATGAGTGTAAAACATAATTGTTAAATCGTGGTTGTTACATTAGAATACTTGAAACCATTTAAGTGTGTGTAAATAAAAGAATGATAGACTGGCAGTGCAGTCGCCTCTTACCAAACAAGGAGTTTCCGTGTTCTATCCGCTGAACGTTCACCTGGTCGGAAATATCTTTGGGTACATGACTGATTCGCTATCAGCCCCCGAAGTGTTTTTAAGATCCAGACAATGAATCAACGTCTAGTTGAAGGCAACAAGAAAATGAATTATACCGAACATTTAAGGAAGTAAAAAATAGTCTTCCCTATAAAAAAAAGTGAATGAGCACGCTTTGCAAATATATATATATATATATATATATATATATATATATATATATATATATATATATATATATTCGTTCAAAGTTTTTACAGAAGTGGCAGGGATCAACAGTTACTCATATAAAACCTTGTCATTTTCCCACCTTCTATACACAGGGTAGTTTTGTACAAGACAATCTTCATTGGCGGTTATATTCATTTTTTTCCCAGCGTCCTTTTCTTTTTAATCTTTAATTTTCTCTACTCAGGGCGGTTTAGTTCAAGGTGAAAAAAATCAGAGCTTCGGGAAAACTGATTCGCCGACTCGTATGCTATTTTCTTCTCTGCAGCTTATTTGTTGTCAGCTTACTCCAATTATTGCTATGAGTGACAAAACCTGTGAATTTATGGATATCCTCAACTCGCCTAGGTTCAGGTTTGGTTGATTACAAAAAGAACTGTCGAACTTCCACCGATAAATTGTTTGGAACAGTTAAATTACAAATCGAATTCTAATTCAAAAATAAGATAAAGGGCTGCTTAGAACACATGACAATAACCTTAACGTGCCATTGTTTTTTTTTTTATAATTTCCTTTGTCATCAAAATTTCCCTTCTCGCAAAATAGATTTGTAAATCTCTTTTAATAAAAACCTAGAAATTTCATATAAAACTTTTCAGAAAATACATTACATAATTGTCAATTATTTTTCAATTCTTCTAAAATCCAAATCGATTTATTTTACTTCTGGTTAATAAACGTCTCTAACTAGTCTTTAACTTCTATTGGGTTACAACCAAATTATTCATGTTCGACAGAAATACTTGAAACCATTTAACTGTGTGCAAAAAAAAAAATGATATCTACAAATTGTGTTTGTGAATCATATTTTTCATATATATACATGAACCGGGTTTTGCATAAAATAACCTACAATGGTTGATATCCCATAAAACTCTACAAAACCAAACTATTCATCTAATGGTATGTATAACTTTTACGTAAGGCAATTTCAAATGTTAACACTCTTACCTTTATGATATAATCACAAATATTCTCCTCGACTGACATTGGATTTTATCTGACAGACCAGAAGTGGTGGATGATTATATTTCAATGCTTTGACTTTATTGCACCATTATTCTATAGCTATGTCAACCCTTTCTATACGTGACAAAATAGTTTCTTAACTTCCTTCTTCACGTAGAGAAAACAGATAAGAATAAGTGCAAAAAAAGAACAAAGAATATTTCAGCATTAGGAGAAATAACAACGGCATTGGCAATAACATTACCCTCAATAACAACAGTTGAAAGAACAACTTATAAAAGCAGCAACAATATCATTACCCTTGCATCTACAGAAGTACAAGCAGTACCTGCAATTGCAAAAACGGAATATTTCTCATCGGCAACAAAGGAAAAAAAAACATCACCAGCAACAATAATGATCCCTGCATTGCTTACAGCAGAAATAAAAATATCAAATAAAAAAAAACTTAAATTTGCAGTGGGAGCTAAAGAGGGATCGCCAGAAAAAATGATGATAAAATAAAAATCTGAGTAGAATTCACTGACATTTTTCTTTGCGTGGAAGAAAATAATGCTGTGTTGTCACTCCTACGCAAAAAAATCAGCAATCACCGTCAAGAAGGTGTCAACGGTGGCAAACATCAAGCCATACTTATTACATCATAATGACTTCTACTTTAGCAATCCTAAGGTTCTCACTTTTGGTGAATGAAATGTTCTTTAATGCTTCTATTCTTCTCGTTCTCTTTTTGTTTTCTTCGGAAGAACATACTTCTAATGGGTTTGCATAACGTATATATATATATATATATATATATATATATATATATATATATATATATAGAACCCATATATTTTTGACTGAAAATCATAAATTTAATTCTAGCCTTTTCTTTATATATATATAAATAGAACCCATGTATTTTTGACTGAAAATCATGAATTTAATTCTAGCCTTTTCTTTTTTTTCCGGATATGAAGTATATTCTGTGCATAAAAAATTGGGACCATATTATTCACCAGCATGTCCTGGTCTACCAAGGAAAAGAATTAGATTTATTTTGCTTTATTTTTGTAGAAGTAATAAAAAAGTTTATGGTTTCTGTTTTTTTTTGGGGGGAGGGGCACCCTGTATATACAGAGAGAGGGTGCACAAAGGGATTGATATTATCCTTGAAAAAATTATTTAAATAATGAGAAGATTTCTTGCAAGTTCATTGATTTAGAATGTTGAAAATAAGAAAATTCCGAAATTACATTGTTGCAATCAACCAAACAATCTCTGCATTAAATCATGTTTGGGCGTTATCAATGGTAAGTTTTTTAGGCATTTCCTTTTATTTAAATCAGATTTTTTGTAAAGAAACATTTTTCATAATACGACGAACTTTTTTCTCGGAATGATGAAAACTGTGAGGGCGTATTCTCATTGTAATTTGGAAGAGTTTTGCAACGAGTAAATTAATATGGACACCTAATGCTTAAAATATCAAGTGTGAACGACAACGCAAATATGACAATATCTTTTCTTCTTCAACTAGGCGTACATATTTCGGTGCATATTCATGTAGTTACTTTATGAATGTGTGTATAACCACTTTGCGTATATACATGTATATATGCATGTGGGTGCTTGCATATTTGTACATGTGTCTGGGCATAAGTATAATGTACTTGAATGTACACACACACACACACACACACACACACACACACACACACACACACACACACATATATATATATATATATATATATATATATATATATATACGTATACAGTAGAATCCAAAGGATAGTCAAACACATTTCAGATGTTAGCAGAGTTTAATGTCTTATGAATAAGAAAGAGAAAGTTTTCTTGATGAGGATCAAATATTTAGCCTTTCAAGATCAATAATGAACTGTAATCTTCGGCTTTGGTATGGTCAGATTTATAGACATGGATAAAAAATTTTGTAGATACTTTAGCCCTGAGAAGTCCAGGCGTGTGTGGTAGTTTTCTTTTCTTGTGGTTTATTCTAAAGAAAGCCAAAGAAGTAGTGTTTTTGATGCCGAGCGGGGCCAGGCCAAATAAAGCCTGGTAGCGGTGCTTAGTTTATCCAACTCCCGCCATGGTTCCTAACAACAATAATAAAACCCAGGCAGCATAGTCAGGGGTTTCTCGTTAGATAGAATCGAATAGAAACTGACCAATCTTCATTTGCCGTCCATATCTCAAGAGAGAGGTTCCACACTATCCGATAATTCAAAGTTATCTGCATTCTTCCTCCATCAAAGATAAACCTGAGGAGGGAATAAGAAGGACAATACAACATATTTCGTTTGTTTTTTTTTCCTTGATGAGTTGACCAGTGTAAGAAATGTTTTTGACTATAACCAGCCGACGACAATTCATGTCTTTCTTATCACTAAATACAATGAAGGTTGAGGTTTGTTTCCAGGTAAAACTCTATGAGCCACGGACTCCCACACAGTTTCTGTTTGTTGAAATACTTATGTGCACAATTTTCCCCCGGCCATAAATAGATTAATTCTTAAGTACTTTTTTGTCATATCAATTATTGTCAAGGATTTTATCTATCTTTCATCTGAATAAGTACCTAATTCTTTACACAACAGGAGGGAAATCTACGGATGAATTGATAGCCAAATAATCAGTCGGAAACTTGATATAAGCCCCGTATTATCGATAACACCTAATGCATATGTATAGTGAATTTAGATTATCGCAAAACGAAAACAATATTGTATTATGAACATATTTGTTATTAAATTATGTAAGAAAATATATTAACACATAGATCCCCTAGCCTAATACATTTGTCACTCTAAATTAATTTGTGTAAACGTTTGTTTTTCTATCATATATCTCGTGATATGATATCCTTTACAATAACATTCTCCGTTTGCACTTTGGAGCAGTGGTTTTGTTTGGCTCATAAAGGTTTGTAAACAGCACAAAGCATCTTTGATTAATTCTAATCAAGCTTGGGACTGTCCTCGTAGCCTGGTGGCTAATGCGCTATTCAGTAACATCGTTGTATGCGAGTTTGAATTCCAATCGAGGCCAAACTGTTAGTTAAATAGGACGACTACTATCCTTCTAAAGAATGAATTTGACATTAAATAACCCACCAAGTTTGATATGCCATTAAACTAAGAAAACAAAACAAAAGTCAGAACAGCTTCATTCCCCAAGCTAAATAGTGCCTTTACTATTCTACAAGGATAGTTTGGGCACTTAATAACCAACGAAGGTTGATGTGCCATTCAATACAGAAACTTAACGAAACCGAAACTTTACAAACGGAGGGTTTTTGATTCTCATTGAGAGATCCATGATATTAAGTGACATAATTTTGATTATTTCTAGTAATTAGAAGTCAATATGGTTAAGTGCTTGGCTCCCATATCCTAAGAAGCGTGTTCGAACTCTAGTTGCAAAATTATGTTAACTTTCACGTTAAATAATTCATCTGCCATTTTTCTCAGGAATGCTTTTGACATTAACTTACCAATAAATGCATATAAGCTATCAAAAATATTTTGTTCATTATTAGAATTGTGTTTTGTTTGGTTTCATAGTGATGATATTGTTATAATAGGATTTATGTACATGGTATTTTGGCAAAAGAGTTATTTTGCATAATTCCTAAAAGAGTTGGTCCCGTTATCATTAGACATCCAATATAGATAGCAAGTATAATATAAAAATGATGACACACTTGTTTTTTCTGGTTTGGTTAGGTTGGTTTGGTTTTTATGGCATATCAACCATTGTAGGTTATTTAATGCCAAATTTATTTTATTCATCTACATCAAGTATATGATTTTTAATATATTTTTGTAGATAACATTTTTTGTGTAAAGAGTAAAATGGTTTTAAGCATTGCTATATAAAAGTCACAATTTACCACCAGTAATTTGCTGACACACATAGTTTGTAGGTAATTTCATTTTTAAAGAGTTAGAGCAAATTTGCTTGCACACGTGTATCACTTTTGATTCTTCACAGTTAATTGTTTATATCTATTGCTAACATAATAAATTCTATTCTATATTAATCATTTGATTTTAAATACTTAAGTGATTATAAGTATAGCTACTAACACTAATTATTTTATTCAACACTATCCATTTTTTGCACACAGTCAAATGTTTCCAGGCATTGCTGTTTTATACCAATAATTCAGTTTAAGCACAGAGAGTATAAAGTATTGTTATTTAACACTAATAATTCTATTCAACATTGCTCATTTATTTGCACACGGTTAAAGGTTCCATGTATGGCTATGTATTGCCAACAATTAAATCAAACATCAGTCATTTGTTTACACTATTAAATGAACAAACAGATATATTTCTTACAGAAATACTTTTAGTGGATTCTACAACTCCAGTAGACTGGGTGGTTAAACCATTGTGGTTAACTTTGTTTAATGTTTGGTTGGTAGGTTTTTATGGCATATCAACCTTTGAATGTAATTTAATGAGAGACGATATATATATATATATATATACGTGTGTGTGTGTGTGTGTGTGTGTGTGTGTGTGTGTGTGTGTGTGTGTGTGTGTGTAAAATATTTTGTTGCTCTCTGATAGACTTTTACGGCATGTTAACCCATTTGGGGGCACACTACTCTGCGAGGTTACGGAGTGGTCCCTATATCATGTTAGCACTGGGTTAAAATAGTATCCATTTATTTATTTTTTTAGTTTAACCCTGTCTCCCGCAGGATGGACAGAATAATCCTCGTTGATGTTCTCGAAAAAATCGCTAAAATTATTTACATTGAAAAATCACTTTCTGTTAAGAGCGAAAGCTGTACATTATATGAGAACGTGTTTAATGGTGCAAGGCGTTTGCATGTCAGACAATGTGGTTGCTATTTCCTGTTTGAGTATAAAAGAGTGAGTTGGTCATGTGTGACCAATGTGCCCTCAGGATATAGTGACTTTTAATCTTCTTGATTTTCTTAAAACTGGTCTCCAATCTCACAAAGATGGCTTGATCTGAAAGAGTCTATCGTAAATATTATCAATTCATCATTGTGGTCATTTTGTGTAAAGGTGTTTATTAATTTTGGGTTTCAAGTCAGTATGTGAAATTTTAAATTTGCTGTGGGACAGATCTAAAGCTGATTTGACTTCCTAGTCACCTCTTTCATTTTCTCAAATTTTGATGCGACTTGAGGATTTCTTCAAAGTTTGACATTGAGTCTCGTCTACTAAACAGTTGAGCAATTACGGGGTTCTCAAGTTTTTTACTACCGAATGAAAGTAAGACCGAAAATGAGCCTGAAAATATGATAGACTTCTTATGTTAACAATTAGTGATGAATAGGCTTCATCCAAAGGCCAAAAGGTTTTATTGTTTTATTTTCTTTTTTCGAAACATTGCTTGTATTTAGAGTTGAAGGTGCAGTCATAAGCAGGGTAGGATGGGCATATGTGAGCTTTGTGTAGAATTGGGGAAGTTTTTCGCATCTGGGTTGCACGTGTGATTCATAGGCCTCGGCGCATAGACTGTCAATTGAATAATTCTGAAGGCTCATAAGACCAGTCTTAAGTTGTCGTGATATATAGGATCGAGCTCTTTGATGTAAGACCTTCTGGCACATCTTTCGACAAAAATGGTACTGTACAGTTGTGAGCGGATTAGGGACCTGCATTGTTGAAGGAACGTTTGACAGTCAGCTACCCAAAAAGTTGTTGGGCTTGGGTGGATTTTTTTTAAAGAATTTGTTGCAGGGGATGAACGTCAGCTTCTTGTCGAATAAAACTCCAAGAGATTTATATTCATCAACGACAGATATTTCAGTTCAGTGTCTTCATGTTGAATTCACGGTCAAAGGATAAAAATGCATACACGGGGTTTGGGGCTTAGAGAATTTGAAACCGTTCTTTGTTGCTTTTTTTTTTTTTTTTTTTTTTGAGGTTCAATGGCACGTGTCATTCTACTACGTTTATGTGGTTTGCTCGATAGATGACGAAATCGTCGACGTATAGAGAACAGTCGATTGTGGGTGTTTAGGAATTTAACAATTTTTATTGAGAAGAGAGAAACAAATAAGATGCTTACTTATAGACTACTTTCTCGATTTGGAAGTTCAGAAAGAGTTGATCTTACGCGTACCCTGAAGTTACTTTGGAAGACTAAACATTTTTTTTCAATGAAAAGCGATAGACTTCATCTTAATCCCCGATAATATAAGTCTTTAATGGTACCATATTTGCATGTAGTGTTGTATGCCTTCTCCAAGAAGGAAAAAATTGCCCTCAGATATTGTATTTTATGAAGGCTCCTCTGAGGAAAGTGTCCAGGCGGATCAAATGGTCTACTCTTTCTCTCATTTTCCGGAATACTGTCTGCCTGTTGCTTATTAGACCGTTTGACATAAGAAAATCCATCAGTCTTTTATTTATCATCTAATCCATCACCTTACAGAGGCTGATAGTCAATGTGATGGGTGGATAATTCTGTGGATCAGAACCGTCTTTGCCTGCTTTGGGAATAGAGACAATTATCGTCGGTTTCCATGTTTCTAGGAAAGTAACACTCAGACAGTTGTTGTAAAAGACATTTAATTTGCATTTCACAATTTCATCCGTTACTGGTTTGAGAAACTCATTGTGTATCTCACCGGGCTGACAGTTGTATTGCGGTATTTCTTTATGGAATCCGCTGGTTCAGTTAGGGTGAATGGTGTATTGTAATTTTAGTAACTTTTTTTTAGGTATAATTAATTTTTTATTTTCTGAGTTCTTTTTAGTTTTAATGAACTTTGTGTTGACATGAGCAGAGGAATTTTTGTATAATGTTTCCGCCAGTAGATCGGTAATATTTTTTCTGTTTTTATTTTTATTCTTTTTTTTTATTTTTATTCTTTGTTTTTATTTTTATTCTTTTTTTTTTATTTTGGGGACGGAGAGGTATTTTCTTGGAGTTGTTTGTCTTTTACCGGCTATTTCCTGAATCAAGTACCTGACTCATAAAGTGAATTATCGAGATGAAAATCCAGGAAACACTGAAAGTGGCATACAGAACCACTGGAGAGTTGTTTCAACCTTATTAGGTCTCATCAGCAGTGTACACCGTGATTTCCCCCTCTTGACATCGAACTAGCGACCACAGAATGCAGAACCGTACCTTTAACACTGAGTTACCGGTCCACATCGCACGCAAGCGATGCGAAATCAACAAGACATATTAATTGCAAGGCTAATTAACCTGAATGTGTCTTTTAAGCTACATTCGTACACTTACAGATGACACGGTCACCTCCAGGGCAACGTCTTCCCCAGAGGATTATAGATACGCATCCACGTAATCATAACTACATGGGCAAGTAAATAGATGTACATTTCATTTTTTTAGTAAAGGAATTATAACATAAATTGAATAACGGTATACACTGCGGATTAGAACTAGCAAGGTAGAAACAGCTGCCCAGTGGTTCCGTATGTCACGTGCTGTGTTTGCTGGATTTTCGGGTCATGGCAATTCAATTTATAATAAAATTCCTCTACTTAAAAAAGAAAATATTCATGAGCCTGACTGTTTTCAATTTGGTGGATATATTTAATTTGCCAGTGTAATTTTGCTATCATCTCTTTTTGGCATCTTTGTTAGTTTTGCTCTGAAGAGTTTGACGGAGATAGAAGTGGGTGGTTGAAGGTTCGGTACTGAATTTCCACAAAGCTGCTCACAGTTGACAAATAGCCTCTCTGCATTCTCTGCTGTACCATGGTGTGTCTTATCTATGAGAGGATGGTTTGTGTGGTATACACATTCTTTTTTGTTTCTATTTGTTCTTCTCTAAAGTGGGCGGCACTGTAAGTATTGTATATTTGTATGAAATGTTTGAGGCATAAACTTCGGTACTCTTTCCAGTTAGTTTTACTTAATCTACATCGGGGAAAGCCCAAAACTGGGATCACAATTTGAAAGTGGTCGTTACTGCATGCATAATCATAAAACCTCCAAGAGTTGTCGAGAAAAATTGAGGTGTCGCAAAGGGTTAAATCTATATCTGAGTAGGTAGCATATGCTTGGTCGATATGTTTGAGATTTTGTGTTGAAGAGACAAATATTATTACTGATATTGTTTTCCAATGTTATGCCGTTTTGGTTTGTGCTTTTACAGCCCAATATTATGTTGTGGCTACTAAAATCGCCAAGTATGATATAAGTTATGGGTAGTTGCTGTAATACGCTGTTGAGTTCTTTTTCCTTAATTGTATCATGTGGTGATTAATTGAATCAAATGCGTAGATATTCATAGTTCTGTTTTTGGTTATTTTTTCAGTGATTGCCTAGAGTTCATTGGTGAGCCAGTTTTGCTTTGGGGTACATCATTCTTAATCAGACACCTCCTGAATCCCTGTGGTGGGTATTGTGAATATGATTGTAGCTTTCGAATTTTTTATGCTATTATAATCGTTCGCTTTGAGTAATGTTTCCTGAAGGCAGATTATGGCAGGTTGTAGATTCGTCACCATTAAGAGCACTTCGCTCCCATTGGCTTTGATCATTCGGTATTTCGACTGAATTAGTTTGTGGTTCATTATTAAGTTGTAGGTTCAGTACGTTTGTTTGTTTTTTTTCTTTTGAGCGTTGTGTTTATTAATTGGGGGCTGGTCTCAGTTTTCATTTTTTCCAAGAGCCTGAATTTTATTATTTCTATATTTTCTTATTTTTGTACTTTTGTAAGTTTTAGTATATCTTAGAGTGTTTTTTTTTTTCAAAAAATGTCTGTAGAAGCAAGGGGTGGTATTCAGGGACTTTTGATTTTATTTGACTGGAAGGATTTGTTATAGGGCATTTCATCAGTCTAGTTGATGATACTATTGCCCTTTTATTCTCTTGATCGATTTTCTTTATGTAGGTGAGTGATTGTGCAGATGATTTTCTTTTGTTTGCAGCAAGATCCTTGACTGTAGGTAGTGCTTCGGAAGCTTTGCTGGTATCATTTTTGTCGAGTTCAAGTAAGGCTTTTATCTGATTAATAAAGCTTTCCTAGTCACCCCACTCCAGTTGAATTAACGTTTTGACAATCTATTAATATTTATTGTAGATTTTTCCCTTGCTGGACTGTTTGAGAATCCGCAATGATCTTAGACTCCGCAACCATCTTCCGTACTTCATGGTAAGGAGTATTTCTTCTATGCTTTGTTACAATTATGTCCTTCGCTTGTCTGCAGCTTTCGCAAGAACTTGCGTAGACCGGGTGTTCACCACCACAGTTGACACATTTTTTTTGGAAATTCTCATTCATCTGTGTAGAAATCAGGATATTGTTGACCATATTACCCGCACTCTTCTTGTCATCTACATTTGTCTTCTTGTTTGTCGTATTTTTTGGCATTTGTAGCACCTCAATGGATTAAACATAAATTGGTCCACCCAGATCGTATTATATCCTACTTTTATTTTTCCAGGTATTTTTGGTGTGTTTAATCACATAATTTCAGTATTAGTCTCTGTTATTTCTCTTCATTTTTTATTGATATTCATAGAAACTTTGTCACACCTTTCTTTTTAATTCTCTCTAACTTCTTCGATTGTGCTTAATACGAGTTCTTTACTTTTCATAATCACTTAACTTACATTCAGGGATTTATTAGTGAACATTTTCACTGTAATGTTGACGAACTTGGTTATTTTTAGCGGAAAATCGGTGTTTTCTTTTTTCCACTTCAATGAGCAATATTTTCTTTATTATTTTTGTACAAATTTGGGCGTTAAAATAACTGGTATCACTTTTTCTATTATGAAAGGCGATAAAGTTATTAGTTGTGTGTTGGTAGATTCACTGATAATGAATCTTAGTAAAGGGGATTTTGCTTCGTTATCCGAAGAAGAATCATATTGGGAGAGGTTGAATTTGAGATTTTTAATTGAAAAAGCCATAAGTAATTTTCAAATCTCTTTGCTTCGATGTGGCACAAGGCCGAATGAATGGGGCGTGAAAAAGCCATAAGTGTTCTGTGTTTTTCGCTGGTTCTCTGCCCCACCATGATCCACGATTTCCAAATTGTGTTGGGAATGTGTCAAAAGAGGAAACCCATTCGCTTTGGTTGAGACGGAGATACATTACCATTATACTTGTGCTCGGAGAAGATTTTAGACCCCTTGCGAATTGCAGGTTTTCAGTAAAACGTTACTAATTAACGTGTTATTTAGAAGTGGTCTACTTCTTATTCTCTCAACACAATTGACTATCAGCCACCGCCTTCTAGTATCTAATAGATTAGGGTTGGTTGCTCGTTTGTCATAAATGCAAATTGAAAAATACGGTCGGGACAAAACATAGGTGCTAGAGTTTGACATGATCAGCCGATTGATCGGATCGGTCATGTCCGAGCTCCCGTCTTGTCCAGTAATGCCCAAAATGGTATGTTCAAACGACTTGACTTCTCGGTTGTCGGGTCAAGCACTGCTCAACCACCAAGATCCCGTATTAAAGCATCACCAACTACGGCCAATAGTTGCCTTGTAGGGTGTCTAATTTCTCTGCAGAGTTGCAGTCGATGTATTTTACAACTTCAGCCGAGAGGGCGGCACTTTGGTTAAGTATATATATATATATATATATATATATATATATATATATATATATATATATATATGACTCCTGTTCACGGGCCGAATGCAACATTTCTTAAGCGGAGTAAAACAGATATGAATTTAGAGATTTCCTTCTCTTTGACTTGTTTCTCTACCAAGGTTAAACAGGTCTATCAGCCTTTCTATTTACCCAGAAATAATTTTATAGGGAGAATAATTGGTCCCTTATCATTCCCAAGTTTATTAGTGCTATGTGAAATGAAAGCAGCCTCATCTAGCATTTTATCTCGGGACTTCGTGTCTATTCCCTACAACGGTAAATTTTACACCACGAGTACCTCCTTGTTAAGAACGTATATATTTACAAATGCTAATTAACAAAATTATCAATGTTAAACTTTTTGAAACAAGCTGGACATTTTTATCAAGAAATTTGGCTGTATCCTAATCTTTAACCTTGTAACCTCTCTCTCTCTCTCTCTCTCTCACACACACACACACACACAAGCACACACACACACTTCAAAATAATACACAACATTCACGTATTTTAGTCTTTCATTCTTTGTTTACGCAGAAAATGTCACAACTGTTTTTGAAAGGCATTTTAAAAATTGACCCTAGTCTCTCTCAATGTAACCTATTAGGCATACTTACAACATTATGTGTCTTTGTCACTGAGTTGGCTATTATCTCATTATGATGTTCAGAGTATATTCTCTGCTCAATTCCTCTTTTGAATAGGAGTATTCAATGAGTAGACCCATGGTGCTGATTTGGATGCGATAAGTTTACGTAATTCTTGGAATCTTAGGATCACGTGACTCGGAATCAACCTCTGCAAACATATGCACATAGAAAATCACACCTACTCACCCACACATGCTTGTGTGTTTATAATATATATACATATATATATATATATATATATATATATATATATATATATATATATAAAGTTGAGAAGTAAGAATATATAAAAAAAACTTTTGCTGGATTATGAGTTAAAACCCCAACAGGTAAGTTAAACAAATAAAAGGATTTCCCCTTCTGATATCATTTTCTCGTTACAGAGAGATTTATATGCCTCCTATAAAATAGACTACACTGCAACCGTAGATTTTTTTTTCATCTAATCATTTTTTTCAAATTGAAAAAGAATTTTAAAACTACCTGGAAAAAGAAAAATAAATTAGATGCTGAGGTCTTTATTCCTTTTAATATATATATATATATATATATATATATATATATATATATATATACAAACATAAATAAAATAGCATTTAACACAAACACCAACATTAAAACATGTTTTAGATAACTAACATCACAAACTCATTTAGTAAACCTCTTCAACCGGACGTCTTAAAACAAAACGTCGAAAAAGTTCCAACAGAAATCTTTAAAATAGAACACTAGGAATAATTAAAACAATAAAAATTCAAATTATCAAATAAAACACATGACCTCTGATGACGATCAAAAATACGGTTGAAAGCATTTGGGCAGAAGGTTTGATACAATTCCTTTACAACCTCAATCCCAACACTGGAAAGATAAATAGAAAACTTAAAAAATTACAATTAGAAATAATAAACAGTTTTCCATCGCCTTTGATAAGAACTGCATGAATAATAACTTGCTTCCTTAATATATCCTCAAGATCTATGAACCAGCAGCACAAATGGAAAATACCACCAAAATTTTCCGGAAACATCTAATAGAAAGGTAAATTAATACATCAGCCGAAACCAAAATATGTGAAATTAACATAGAAATAAAAGCGATTATGGAATCCCAACGCATATATATATATATATATATATATATATATGAAACTCAAACAACGGAAATTCAGTATAATCTTTCAGAAACCATTCAAAATCATAATTTTAAACAAAAGATAAAGATAAATCAAAAACTGAATTATCTATATCAAGGAACAGTATTTGTATCCAACACACATAACAAATACATCAACCTATTACATAGCAAACTTACTGAGACACAACGAGAAATTGTGAACTTAGGCCCAAACTGAAACCTCTCAAGAATACGAGCTTACTATAAAAGAACCAAAATTGAAATATTATGTAATCAAATTCAGGACCTACAAAATAACGGTAACATTCCAATACAGCAAACCTTCGCAACTTACTAAAAGCTGATGGGATTAAAAACCGTTTCAACCCCAAACACCAAAACAAATTGCTAACCAAGTGTTTAACAACCTAGACATTACCATCAGTACTGGTGACAAGACAAATATTTACGTTATATTAAATAAAACCACTTACAGCAAAATATTGAAAATATTCACAACGACAAAAAAGAATTTAAACAAAAATCACCAAAACCCACACTGATAACAACTTAAAGTATGGTCGAAAGCGTTTAGGTAGAAGATATGGGACAATTCCTTTACCACCTGGATCCCGATACAAGAAAAATAACAAGAAAACTTAAACAATTACAATTAAGATGAATAAACTGTGTTCAATCGTCTTTAATAAAACTTCTTTGAATAATAACTAGCTGCCTAAATAAATACTCTACAATATATATATATATATATATATATATATATATATATATATATATGTGTGTGTGTGTGTGTGTGTGTGTGTGTGTGTGTATGTGTGTGTCTGTGTGTGCTTGTGTGTATGTGTGAACCATTTCAAGTAAGAAGATTAGAAAACCTACTTAGGTTTCAGCGATGACCCATTGTCACCAATGTTCTCAAACTTTACATACGACAACTTAAATTTGCTGGGCAGAAAATTATAATAGCATTTGCTGCTTCTTTTCTATAATTACTCTTATTGCTTATAATTTTTTTCGGGGAAAACACTGATTATAATATTGATAACTTTCAGTTTTTGGGACAAAAAGATCATCAACTATAAGAAAAAGTTGGTTGTTTAAACATGGAACCCTTGTCGTTTATTTCTACATTGTTTCTTGGTGATATTTAATAAGAAAGTCACGAGTTATTTACAAATGACGGAGTGAAGTCTTGTTTTGCTCTCGGAATCCGTCATCACCTCCTGGCTCTTCACTCTTCTTCGGCTGCTAACTAATTCATGCATCCCCTTCGGGGCTTTCATTTACTGTCTGCTACTGCGTTTTCAGATCATCCTCTGTCTGCTACCACTCTAGATTAATTGGCGAGGACACTATTCGCTATTTAGACGCCACTTAGCTTCACAGCTCTTCGACGAGTTGAAATTATGATTCTTAATTTTGATATATAAACATATTTATTCATAAAGTGGCACGTATCATCTGATTAATTCTGTAAACATTTACATATTCATATTTACCAAACTCTAATTGTTGGACCGTCTGGATTCTCTGATGGAATATATTCATGAGTATTTTTTAGAATAGTTTCCGTCTTGATTTCGCAATATTTCATTAAAAAGTATAATATCGAAGTATATTTCTTCATTAGAAATAACACTAAATGTTCTGAAATATTAGACAAAAAATGGGCTAAAACGAGTGTAGGTGTTAGCGCAGTCTAAATTCAATATAACAGTTTACATTGGACCAAGTCATTGTAAATGTAAGATGAACTCACAATATCTAGGATGTGAGGCAAAGTGTTGTAAGATGTATATTTATTATACGAATTTCCTTATTTTCCCTTTATTGCAATTTATTTTAATAAACGTGAGTATATCTATACATTTTAATGGCATATGAAAACATTTTGGGTTATTTTATGCCAAGGGGAAAACGGCTGGGGTTAGATTTCAGCGTATGTTCTATCTTGTTTTTTATACTGTGGTTTCTGAAGAGGGCTGAGCTTTTCACACATAGTCCGATCAAAAACGAATATCTATAAAAAACATAGATGGAACCTTCACTAATACTACCAGTCGGTGTCAAAATGTAACTTGGAATGAATCACTTCTTAATGCACTAAAACCGAAGCTGCAGTTTAGAGTCATACCCATATCATGCTCTCTTTTTGGTGGGTTGGGTTTCCCTTCTACAAGCGTTACAGTCAGCCACTTCTAGGTCATGTCATTGAGGCAACCAAAATTATAGGATATTAGCTGTTAACGTTATAAGATGTCAATATTTCATTCTACTTTCAGACTTTTCATTTAGTTACATATTAACCTTTGACGGGCTAGTCAGTGTGAATTTCGAAAAACAGGTGAGTAGGTTACCAGGGAAATGGCATGTGAATTACGTGGGAAAAATGTGTAGGTGTCAGTAAAATATATACTGGCGGAAGTTTTCGATCCCAAAGGTCAGTCGTGGAGACCAGCCAGCAGAATAGACAAGTCACATCGTCTTTGGGCTTAGCCAGGCGCGGCGGTCATTGGATTAAGAAACCAGCTCTCTATCAGTCTCCTGTGAAAGAAGTATGAAGAAGTAAGGCTCTGAATATATCTATCTCCACCTGGTAACATTCATAGCGGTTTCCTCTCTCTCTCTCACACACACACATACTCTCTCTCTCTCTCTCTCTATCTCTCTATCTATCTATCTATCTATCTATCTATCTCAAGGAACCATTTCAACGTTTCGTGGAAAATAAACAAGCTTATATTTTTATTTACAAGTGCTGTTGTCACTTTTCCTCCCGATATACAACATTTTAATGGATCACTGTATATGAATATTTATCATCTGACTGCAGTGCTCATGGATTTTTAAACAATAACGATAATTCGTATTCCAAACGATCTAAACTTCTACAAATGATCCTAAAACAGGAAAATAATTACAGTTTCCCTCTCTACTCATTTATTTTAGTAGCAATTTTGATATCATCTCATCTGTTTTAACCTTAATTTTCTATTCGATATTTTATTCACCCCAGAAATTGAATCGTCAGAATTGTAACCAAGAAGTAATGATTGACGAAACTTGATCTCTCATTCTGTATTAAAACACTTTGACATGACATTTAGCAGCGTCTCTCTTGTCTTTTGATCTGAGATTATATGAGTTTTAGTTTTGGTGTGAGCGTCGTCCCTGTCGAAGCACTCGGCATTATGCAATGACCTTTATCTTGGAAGGTGTTTTCATTGATTCTGTCCGAATTCTTATCTTGCTTGTGAAAATCTGCAAGTCTTGCCAGCAAAGCTTTGTTAAGGAGTTTGACCTTTCTCAAATGTGGCGATGCGGCAGACAAGATAAAAATAAGGTGTTATCTTTCAAAAATAAATTGTCCATCTTATCTTTTTTTCGTTTCCTCTGAATAGTTTGTAGGTTACCGTTTTATTCTTAAATTTTTATGTACTAATTATCGTTTGTTAAAATAAATGTCCTGATATATTCTAACATATTAAAACCATAATATAATGGGATTTACGATTTTGCTTATTGTTCTTGAAAGAAGAAAAAAAAATTGATCGACGTCATAGTCTTAAGACTATGACGTCGATTAATATTGAATTTCCTATCTGGGGAAGGGCTCAGCGTAATGGTTATCTCCGCCAGAAATAAAATAAATAACTAGAGTTCAAATACTTGATGGGACTCTGCTTTTCACTTCAAGATAATAGTCTTGCGAAGGGTATGAATCCACCTCTTTTCCGAACTTACTTATGGGTAAATAGTAGAACAGGCTGAGTTCTTTAGCACTGGTTAGACAACCAGTTTAGAACAAGGAAAACTCCAGCTCTACTCCAATCAAAAATAAACCTTACCTCGCACCTTGCCGTCGTGGAAGAGGTAGAAAGATAGATTTTAGTATTTTGCTCTCTAAGAAAAAATCGTTAATAGATGATATCATAGTCGAAAACTGGACGGATTTCTGAGACGAAGCATATTTGCTAACTTTTGTATTGTTCCCGTCTTCGCACCTATTACCTCTTTTACATTTATTTAAAAGACTGGAAAAGAAAGAAAGAAAGTTTTAAGATATTCGAAGACGCGTCCTTAAAAACCCTTTAGCCATCGCTAGTGACTTTACTCATTTGGTAAATAAGAACACTCAAGCGATGCTAAGATTCAGTCATATATTCACCTTCCTGATAATTCAATTTTTCCACTGCGAATAATTTCATACTGCTTGTGGACAAAATGTATTATTTATCTATAAATTGCTAATGGGGTTCGATAGAGTTGAAAGCAGAAACTACTAAAATATGAATACTTAATATATCAAAATTATGCAAATCAATTCCATCATAAATCTCTATCTTTTATTTGCAAAATATTAACTTTTTTGATTGAATGTCATATGAAAAATACGTAAGACTATAAAGCGTTAAAACTGGACGTAGTGGCATATTGTGCCGGCGTGTGTGTTATGTGTCAATACTATACTGACCTAGCTTTCGTCGTAGTTTTGACTCATTTATTGTAGCGTTTGTAGCGTGTGGACAAATGTTTTCACGATATTGGTAATAGGTGAAGTGAACAAAGAGAGTGTACGAGAATTGTTCTTTTATTTTTAGAGATAAAAAGAGATGAGCTCCTATAGTTAGATATGAAGAAGTTTTCTTTAAGAAAGAAGCGCAATGTTTCCAATTGAATTTGCTTTCAAACCAGGATGAAATATCATTTGATTACTTGAGAACATCTTATCAAAATTCAACTGACTAAAATAATGAATGTTAGTGTGTGACTTATAAAAGCTGTTGAATATAATGTTCATAAGTGTTTATTATAGTCTTTGGTATAAATAATAAACGACTTCCTATCAAAAGTAAATAGCTATTGACTTAGCATTTAAGGAAAATAAATCTTTTAATCCCTATAAACCCCAAACGCTTGTCAGTCATTTAATTCGACGTCTTCGGTAAGAAAAAAGACACTTTGCCGATGTTTGATTTCCTATTTGGATGCGTCTAATTGGAAATTTACTATTTCTGTATTTAATGCACATCTGAAGTGTAGAATGATCATTGACCTCGAGACTTGAGAGCAATCATTGGTGAGTTAATTGGAAATAAATTCTTTTTAAAAATGGATTCTCTGTACTTCTGTTTAACGTATCATATCCTCCAACAGGGGGTTTTCATGACATAATGGCTGATACGCTGAACATTGACATCATAGTAAATGATTTTAAACTCCAGTCACGCTATAACATTCACTTTCGGACACATCCTCTTGGTAAAATAATGGTATTCTTTGTCTTCCAGCTAGGGGTTAAATAGCATAGCTGCTTTTCTACAAGGATGGCTTTCGCATTATATAGCCGACGAAGATTGATATGTTATTAAAAATGTAAGCAAACAAAACCAAACAAAACTATCTTCCAACAATATGTATTTGATCCAGCTAAGTGTTTATTGCTCTTGCTGTTTATTATTGTCTGTGACTGGAGAATCTTTTGTTAACTACATAAAATATTTCCCAGAAATTTAGTTATCGCAACCACAAAATATCATTACATGTATGATTTGTAATAAGGATTGAAATAAGATAGAATTTATTATGCTGGTTGGTTGGTTGGTTGGTTAGTTTATTTTGGTTTTATTGTATATCTACCATTGTAGGGTAATTAATACCAAATATTCTTTATACATATATATAAGTATATATGATTAGGTTTTGTTTTGTTTTATGACATATAAAGCATTCTAGGTTATTTAATGTCAAATCCATTTTTAACATAAACAATTGTATTTCAAACAATTATTTTAGCAT
This sequence comes from Sepioteuthis lessoniana, assembly GCA_963585895.1. Classification (NCBI taxonomy): domain Eukaryota; kingdom Metazoa; phylum Mollusca; class Cephalopoda; order Myopsida; family Loliginidae; genus Sepioteuthis; species Sepioteuthis lessoniana. The sequence continues at coordinate 27,327,085 of OY757904.1, forward strand.
TTGCACAGTTTAAATGTCAAACACCTCCATTTGATCCATAGATCGGAACCTATGCTTTGGGCAAGTGTTGACCTTGGAGCGATGGCAATAAAGAAGTACTCCATACTCACCAGAGCTCCCTGATTGAACCCTCAACATCAGATTGTTTAGTATAATATCTAGGATACGGGTTGGGGGAGTATTAATCCTTTACAAAGATGCAGTTGGTGTATTCTGCTGCCCCAGCTAACTGGGCCAAATTCATCTTGTGTAATGGTCCTATTTTCAACTCTGAAATCCATCGCTCACGCGACTGGACAGAGCATACTTTTTATGAACCCTGTGCAAATGATATATAAAACTATCATCAGCAATAAACAAAGTTTTGTAAAATCTTCACTATCACTTGAAAATAAACTACAGAGAACCGACAGTTTATTCGTTTAGCCGATAGATAGCGCGTGATTATCGTTAGCGATCTGCTGAGTTTTAGTTGAAACAGTCGAGACGATTACGTGTGACTTCGTTTATCAAAAAATAAAATAGAATAATTGAATATATCCATATTGTCTCCCAAACGTATTTAATCAATTATATACGTTAAAATAAATGCTATCAAGTCAGTGGTGAGGTTTTAATATGCTTGGAATATCAAAGCAAACATGTACACTATGTCAGGATCTAGACTACTGTACTTCTTTACGGTGTTGGGTCGACTGTGATTGTATTACGGCAATTTTGATTGGTTTGATTTGGTTTTATTGCAATCAAGCATTGTTGATTATTTATTGCCGAATCTTGTTATATATATATATATATATATATATAAGTGATGTACTCCTATGGACACCCACATATGGTCAAGCAAAAGCAGGACAACCAGCTCGAACTTACATACAGCAGCTATGTGAGGACACCGGATGTAACCCTGAATACCTGCCAAAGGCGATGAATAATAGGGAGAAGTGGCGAGAGATGGTAAGAGATATCCGTGCTGGCGGCACGACATGATGATATATATATATATATATGATTTTTAAACACATCTTGTACATATGCAATTCAGTGATCCAACATTTGTACTTCTACCCATTTTATGTAGCATAAATAAACAAATTTAAATGGTTCCAAGTATTGATATGTATCATTAACATTATCTGATTGTACTCAGTTTAGATGTCAAACATTTCTATATAACCCATTGATAGAACACTATCAGGTGACACTTCTTCGGACTAGAGTTGACAAGGGAGCTATTGCAATAAATGGGTACTCCATGTTTCCCAAAGTGCAGCATTATTGGAGCCTTGGTATTTGATTGTTTAATGTCATAATTAGTACACTCTTTGGGAGGGTCTTATCCCACTGAATAGATGCGGTCGGTGTATTCTTCAGCCCCAGCCGAATGGGATAAGTAATTAAGAAAGCAGAAATACGTTAAACGTTCTCACTATATGTTAGTGGATGATGAAGAGATATTTTTATCGATTAGCATTGGCAAGATTTAGGGGTCATTTATAAAACTCAATATAGGATTAATTCATTATTTACAGCGAAAAATTTGGGGTTGTTTATTACACGACTATATTTGGTTATTAACATTTCCACGTTCCACAATTTTTCCTATTCCAAGCAGTGTTATTCTATAAGCCCGTAATTAATTTACTTCCCGTATTAACAAGCTCATCATATAGACATCGATGTAATTAGTAGATTTTTGAGCTACGATGTATTTCTCATATTATTTTTTCCAGCTGACTATGAATATTTTCTTTCGTGACTTTGTTAAATGGCATATCAATCTTTGCAGGTTATTTAATGCGAAAACTTTTCTCCGAGAAGAAGAGTAGTGATACTATTCAACCCATAGCTGGGAGGATAAGAGGATTCATACGCTTCCCAAGGGAATTTACCCGAAAGTAAACGTAATAGCGCGACTGGAGTACGAACTCGCTTACTACGATTCCGCAGTCAATCGCTTTAACCATTACACCACGAGGACACATATCAATCAGTTTAGTATGCCCAATGAATTAGTATATCCAAGGCATTAGTATGCCCAATATATAAGTACTCTTGAGACATTAGTATAACCAAAACTTAAGTATACCCAACACATTATCATGCCCACCACAAGTATACGCAAGACGTTAGCATCCTCAAGATATTAGAATTCTCAAGGCATACCAAAAGTAAAGCTTTCCAGAAGATTTCATTATGTTAATCGTTTATTTTGAAGACTTCTTTTTTAATATATGTTTTTAATCAAGTTTTTTTATACATCCAAGGTGTTTCCTCGTGGTGTAATGGTTAAAGCGATAGACTGCGGAATCGTACTAAGCGAGTTCGTACTCCAGTCGCGCTATTATGTTCACTTTTAGGCATATACCCTTGGGAAAGGTATGAACCCTCTTATCCTCCCAGCTATGGGTTAAATAGTACCACTACTGTTCTTCTAGGATAATGGCTTTGCCATTGAATAACCTACAAAGGTTGATAATGCCATTAAACAAAGAAATCAAACAAACCAAACCAATACATCCAAGGTAGAAGCAGATGCGTTTCACATTGATATATCAGTAAAAAAAGTCAATACCCAATAAAGTCGGCGCATACATTAGAGCAAGAAAAAAAAGTTTTGTAATAATTACATTCGTGAGACACAATTCAACATTTCCAGATACTTCTGCTGAGGTTGAAGAAGTGACGAACCTCACTTGACTGTGAGAGGCCTTGCCCACTTAATACTATTCAAGTGCTACTCATTTGAGTTGCGTCTATGTTTTGGAGAATAGCTTCAGAATTCTTGGTTTTAGGCCTAGCTGCCCTTGGCTGGTGGTCGAGGTTCTTACAACCCAAGAGAAATTTCTTGAATTATTTATTTATTGTACTTTGATCAGATACGACTTCATCTTTTACACACCCAATGTCCATCAGGACACATGGCGTAACGGTTATAGGCGTTGGTTCCCTAAGCTTCTAAGGAGACAATCATCTGTAGGTTGCAAGTTCAATCCTCACTACAGGCGAACAACAAGACAAGAATACTTAACACTTGTACCTGTTTATTGCTAACGGAATCAGAACAAGCGACCCCCGTGGTTTCAATAAAGGACGTAGTTCGAAGTTCCGTGAAGGTTCCCGAGCTCAACACACACCTGATGAAGGCCGGGGGACATATCGACCGAAACGTTATGGAAATAACAATAAATTTGAAGAGAATAGTTTGAAAACACTTAATGATAAAAAAAACACACCAAACGTGTCTGGTTGTTTCCGTGGCGTTATGGCCAAGTTCGAACACATAAATATTATGTTTATGAATTAGACTGCGTTGCACGATGACTTGTGCAACTTTCAAATCATGCACCCTGTAATGTAGTGCACACTGTATCAACCATGATACGACTAACTACAGCGAGTTCACCGTCACTGATTGAAACGTTTCGATCACGTAATATACGTGCTGTAAACTCGTTCGCAACACAAAACTTACGACTCACCTAATATGATTTTTTTTGAATCGATAACAACTTTTTCAGTGCAATGTTCTTCTTGAACTTTGCTATTTGTAGCTCTCCGAAATCAAGTCATATCGAAAATTAAAAATGTGTTTTACAATTATCACTTAATCATGCAGCTGGTGGGATTTAGATTACGCTTGCCTTATCCCCTGAAAAGGTTTTACCCCTCCAAAAATTGGTTTCCTGGAATAAGACTGCTCTGTATCTAATTTTGATTCTTTAGTCATGGATATTTGATCAAGGTGGATTACACATTCATTGTTATTAGTCCTATGTTTACACTGACCAGGAGTGGTAGAATAGTTGAGGGCTCCATGGATTTGTCAAATATCTCTACTTAAGAAATTATTGGTATTCAATAAAATAAAGCCCAGTCAACTTGGGATGTAGAATACACCAACCGCATCTCTGCAGTAGACTAAGACCTCCTTAGACCAGTGTCCTAGATATGACAGCCTTGGAGATTTGGGGAATGTGTTGTACCCCTTCAATAACCATAGTTTCCAGGGCCTCCCCGATCCAGAATGGTCGCACCTGATAACGTTTATCTATGGTTCAAATTGAACAAACTATGTGCACACAAATGACCGATGTTAAATTGTGATTGCTATATAGCAATACCATACACCATTTAACTGTGTGCAAAACTAAGGTCAGTCTCCTTTCACAATCTTATCGACAAAATGTGTATAAAAATTATATATATATATATATATATATATATATAGAGAGAGAGAGAGAGAGAGAGAGGGATAAAAATGATTAGCATTTAATAACCAACAAGGGTTGATATACCATACATCCCAACAAAACAAAACCAATCAATGGACTGTATGCCAAAACAATATCTTAAAAGACACTACACACAAAATGCTTATATCTTCTGTTCTTATTATTATAGATGCTATTTTTGTGTTTTAGTTGTTGTTTGTGTTGGTGAGGGTAGTTTTGTTGTTGTTAGTGGTGGTGGTGGTGGTGGTGATATTGGCGGTGGTAGTGGTAGTTTTGTAATAATTCTAAAAGACAACGATGTAATTAAAGTTTGCTGAAGACAGGAGTAAGAATACTTCAAATAAGACAAGGTTTAATTGAATTATAAATGGCATAAGTCAGAATCGTAAAAAAAAGAAAATGATGAAAATAGAAAAGAACAAATATTCTGATATAAAAAGAATAAAAGTACAGACAAAAAGTAAAGAAAAATAATAAAGAGAATGAATAAAGGCAGGAAAAGGTTAATTTCCTGAATAAAAAAATGAATGAATTAAAGATAGAAAGTTTGAGATATTATTGGGAGATTAAAAAAACAAAAACAAAAACAAATCCTTGAACTGTAAATGTTATAAATAAGAAAAAACCTTCAAGTAGAAAAATGTAGGTTATAACTAAGAGAGATTGAATAACAGAATGAATAAATGATAAATTTTGTTTCAGGGATAAATCTAATTAGATGAATGAAACGTAAAATATTTCCGCAAAGTAATGTGTTTATTGTTTAAAATTTTTAGGTCGACAAATTTGAGTGAAAATCAGTTGATAAGTTAGCACTAAAAGTAATATGTTTTTTTTTTCACTCTCAGCACGTAAATACAACCAACTAACTCACGTGAGAATATTTCCTCTTCCAAAACTGAAACCAAGCTTCGAGGTTACCTCTTAGAAAAAAAGTCATGAATTGACGCTGTTGATGAACAATGTGAGTAAAGTGTCGGCCGAAGGTGTTCCACATGGTTACCAGGAAAATAAATGTATTCGACGATGAGTAGCTTCCAAAGTGAACAAATAAAAAATGTAGATATTAGTGAACCTCCAGATATGAAATAATCCAAGACGGATGGATATGCCATTAAAATTTGTGTATCGATAGACGGATTTCCTGAACCTGTTTATTGTTAAGGTATAATCTTTTTACAAATTGACTGGGGAAATAAAATGAGAGATGTTGTTTTATATTTTTTTTTTAATCATCTGTATATTTCTTTTAAAGCAAAATGGTTATTATCTGAATTAATAAACTTCACTCTATTTGGTATATAGTAAACATTAATTTACTGTTGATTCAAGGGAACAATTGTCTGCATAAAGATTTCATTTATTACAAATATAATATGATATAATATAATATAATATAAAAGAATTGTGCCATGATCATAACCAAAATTATCCTGAGATGCAATCATGGATGGTATACGCTGCTGAATAAGTAAGATTCAACGATAATGAAGCTGCCTCCCAGTAAGATAGGTTGCAGTTGTTTTACTGTTACTTATATTAAAACTGACTTTAGAGTAAGTCGTAATAGCTTCTAGGCATATAATTGGAATTAGGAGGGTTAGGGATATCCGACTTCTATCGTCTCTATTCCACAACATTCATAACAGAGTAATGAGTGTTGCTTTGTTACTGTAGCCGTTTGTTGGATGGCGATTTCACAGAATACGTGCTGACCCAGTTAGAATAGAAGACAAGCGACCAAGTATTGAATACAGAAGATGTTCGACCTCTAACCTGTACACCTCTTAGATAATGGAAAGTGAATGCACAATGTTGACTCTTTTCAAGCAAGCTTTTATGTTGATACCGTTAGTTGATGTACGGAGTGTCTGCTCTTGGGTATTTAATGGAGTGACAAGAGGGTTGAGTTGCAGCAGAACAGCGACACCTATGTTGACCGGTGATGTGAGTTCAACAAGCCGAAAATACGGAATGAACACTTTTCAAGTGGTTGAAAGAAAGTCGAAATATTTTAAATTAATATGAAACGTTCTCGTCATCGTATAACACTATTAGCTAATTGTTCTATAGTTCCTTTAAATTTCTATGTTTTGGATAAATAATGATTAAGATTTACAACAGTCTCAAAACCGAAAAGTTATAGAAAAATCTACCCAGGAGAATGCAGAGTAAACATCACAAGATTCCCAATAAAGTATATATATATATATATATATATATATATACACACACACACACACACACATATATATATATATATATATATATATATGTGTGTGTGTGTGTGTGTGTGTGTGTGTGTGTGTGTGTGTGTGTGTGTGTGTGTTTCTGGCTCTCTCTCTCTCTCTCTCTCTATATATATATATATATACAGAAAAATTGAAAAATAAAGTAATCCAAAGTGATTAATTAAGTATGAAAGAAAGTCAACGCTATAACGTTTCGGTTTTAATAAACCAGCTGCAGGAATTTAGAAATGATTGTTGCTCTATAAAAATTTTGTATAATTTTTAAAGTTCTGATGATGATTCATTACAGCGTTGACTTTCATTCACATTAAATTCATCTCTTTAGATTACAGATTACAGATTTTCACCATACTATCAGATTCTTTTCCATTATTTACTTCTATCTATCTATCTATATATATATATATATATATATATATATATATATTCTCAACTCGGTGAATAAGGTAAATGATATTCACACTTATTGATTTAAAAAGCTACCGGTGCAGATTTGTTCTATGCTTACAATTGACTGATTTACGTTAATTTTATGTTCATATTTACATTTTTTATGTTGTTGTTTCTAAAGATTTTTCGCACAGTCCTATAAAATAAAAGTTAGAATAAAAAAATATATATATATTTGACCCAGAGATGGAACTGTAACAAGTGAAGCGTTACCGTCATTTGTTGTTTAATGTCAAACTCAGAACACTTTTATTTGAATTTCCAGTCTTATCCTACTGGTCGGCGATTCAGTCGGTGTATTATGATCAAACATCAAATGGCTGTATGTAAACACATCTAAAGACTTTACAAACAGTGAGCCATAACTTGATTTAGAGTACTTTGTTTGTCATTTTTTAACGAAACATGCTGTAAGGAAAGACTGCCACTAATAAGATAGTAATGTCTGTATCAACTGTGGCATACCGGCTGCACTTGTGTAAAATTTCAGCTTATGGCAGGTGAATATTTATACAAAAAGAATTACGTAAAAATTAATAGTTCTCAAACCTTTCCACATTACGAAGAACAAAATCAGATAATAAAATATCGAAAATGACAAACAGTTGGATTTAGAAACATTCAGCTGTGAAACACTATTTTTCCCACATGATCACTTACACAGACTATACATTTTTTCCATGGATATACAAGAGCCTGCATGTTGGACGCGTAAAAATCAGCACATGTGAAAGCAATATTTTACAGCAATGTTAATAATCTTTTTATTTGTAAAATTTTGTCCGCACAGTCATTCTTGCATCAATCAGAATTAGAAGGATAGCAAGTCGAAACATACTTTTTGTTAACATCATTCTTGCAAAGGCAGCAGTTATTTTTGGTGTTATTTCTTTATTCTTAGTAAGCAAAAAATTGTATTTAACTTCCACTGTTTGTTGTCTGTAAAAGCTTCAAACTGTTCCTGAATGCTGAAAGTTCTTTCAATAGAAAAATTTAATAACGCACCTCTGCTTTCATGTTAGACTTCATTTTTCCTGACTGCCACTCAACGGCTCTTTCGATTAGAATCTTTCAAACTTATATCTATTATGACCATTACATATAATCCACCGACATCCACTTCTGAATCTAAACACACACACACACACACACACACACACACACACACACACACACACACACACACACACACACACACACACACACACACATATATATATATGTATATATATATATATATCAGCTCATTGGCCGAGTGCTTAAAGAGTTCGCTAATGGTCCAGGTTCTATCCCAGGTCGCACCATACCAAAGACTTTAAAAATGGTACTTAATACCTCCTATAAGTTACGTATCAAGGGTAAAGGGGAGCAATCCAGGGAGCAATCCAGGGAAAGAAGTAGCTCCCTCCCCGACACCACGGTGTAGTAGCTATTGAAAAGGGAGCCTTCTGGTTGCCCTCCACTACTGTCGCCAACTTATATATATATATATATATATATATATATATATATATATATATATATATATATATATATATTGATTAAAAATAAATGCTAAAGGCATTGTTAATCCATAAAAACTTAACTGTGTTTAATGCACGAAAATACGAATTAATTTCACAATATATATTATGTATGACATATGACAGTAGAAATAAAACTGGAGAAAAAGGTAAATTTCTGATCTTCACGTTACCAAGCCTTGATGACCGAGTATTCAACTCCCCACTTTCTCTCGTCTCTTTCCTTTATATATATATATATATATATATATATATATATATATATATAGAGAGAGAGAGAGAGAGAGAGATTGAGTACGAGAAAGAGAGAGCTATTATAACACCTAAGTATGAAGACTAATTATCTCAACCAATAGTTGAGTCTTCCTTTTTTTTTTTAGATTTAACTCTGTCATTCTATCAGGACAAATGTAATTCCCAGATTTATAATGACTTTCTCTTTTGAAACAATTTTGTTTAACTCTGTATCAACAAAGGAGGTACAAATATTCATCAGCTTACCATAAAAAGAATAAGACTTGAAGAATCGTTTGCTAAATAAGTCCGAACTACAATCATTCACCGATAAATAGAATTTTCGGTGTCTTTAATTATTGGCATATAAACCTCATTCATCTAATTCATGCCAAAACCATCCTTGTTGAAAAACAAGAGTGGTACTATTTAACCTGGAGGGATAAGCGTTTCATAATTTTACATATAAGAAGATTCTTAACTCTGCTGTAAAATATTGCTTTCACGCGTGCATATTTTTAACGTCTACGCTGGCTCTTGTATATCCATGGAAAAAATGCATAGTCAGTGTTAGTGATCATGTGGAAAAAAATAGTGTTTCACAGCTGAATGTTTCTAAACGTCATTAACCCGAAAGTTGATGTAATGTCGGTCCTCGAGTTCGAACTTGTTCACTTTAAGTCCGTAGTCCAGAACTTTAGCCATAACTTTTCGGGAACACCCTACAACAATTAGAGAAATCTTTAGTATTTCACTACAAACCAATAAACTTTTTTCTCATATCTGAAGTAAATATTCTCACAAAAATAAATGAAACAGAATAGATATCAATCTACATATCTTCATCATCATCATCATCATCATGTCGCGCTGGTAGCACGGATATCTCTGACCCTCTCTCGCCATTCCTCCCTATCGTTCATCGCCCTAGGCAGGTCTTCAGGACAACATCCCGTATCCTCACATAGCTGCTGAATGTATGTTCGTGCTGGTCGTCCTGCTTTTGCACGGCCATGTGTGGGGGGTCCATTAGAGTACATCTCTTATGAGCTCGTCCCTGCTTCTCCAGCAGTGTCCTGCATGTCCTACATATCCTAGTAACTCGAAATCGGTTACCCTTTGAATTCCACTTTACTTTAATGTCTACTGGTTTGAAATTTCATGTAAAAGTTTGGATTTTCCCCGTGTAAAGAACACTTGTTAACCGCAACTTAGTTTATGGATAAAAAAAATGAGTTAAAGATCTGAAACCAGTTAAAAGATAATTTTCATTACACACAAAACAACAACTATGTCTTTTCCAATGTGCTAAACATAATCATGATTTATTAGTTAAAAAAAATAGATAGATAAAATTGTACCGAGGTTAATAATATTTCAAATTCGACGTTTGAAACAAAGATATTGTTTTATATTATAATAATTATGAAAACCACGCCATTTTATAAATATTAAATTTTTGTTGTAGATATGAAAGTAATGTCTACTTCATGATTTTTGTTTGCCTCCTTAGTTTAATGGCATTACAACCATCGAAGGTTATTCAATGCTGAACACTCTCTTTAAAAAAAAAGTAGTGATACTGTTTAACCCATAGCTGAGAGAATAATAGATACCAGACTGCTACAATTATATTATAAAGAACTTCAGAGATTGGTAATCTATAAACTTACTCTGAAATAAAGTATATATTCATTTATGAAAGGAAGAGTCCTGGTATCATTATAGGACGTTATAAAAGGCATACAACAACATGATGGTTGAAGGAATCAGCAGATATCATTTTTTCCAGATCACCCATCAAGTTTGAGAATAGATAGCTGCACACTTTTTTAGCCATCTATCTAGCGTGTAGCTAAGTAGAGGATATGCTGGAAGAAAAAGTTACTGTAATCGATTGAATTTTGAGAGTATCTTTCTACGTCTCGTGTCATTTTGTCATGTGAGATTTAAATTCCCTTCAATTCCTTTTGTTGCATTGCTACGAAATGAGAACAACCAGTTCTGTTTCTTGAACTGAAGAGAGACTTCTTCTCAAACACATGTAAGTTATTTATTTTACTTCGTTTTTGGTTTTACGTTCACATGATTATGAACAACAAAAGAAGTTAAATGAACAGTCTCTATTCTTGTAACACCTTTAACGCATCGCTTTTTCATCAAACAACATGTTTGGGACAATTCTATTTTTAACACGCTGCTACTGGAGTATGAAATGTTCTATATATACTCACATGAGTTTTATTTTCACTTTCCTTCCCGTTTATTCATTGTTTGTGTGTCAATGAGCACACTACTGCTACTACTACTATTGTAAATTGATGCTTAGGATCGAAATTAGGTATTCTCCTTAACACCCAACGGATTGTATTATTCCGATTTTGGTAAAGATCTAATTGCTAATGCTGGTATACTTCACTCTTTACTCTGAGAAATTGTGAGTGCTATTTTTAGGTCAAAAATATATAGTGAAGAAGCATAAGCGTACACTAAGTAACAGATTATTCAAAGGTAAAAATGATTGGAATATACCAGAGTCGTTGAATAAAAATTGGAGTGTTTGGTATTCATTGAAGATTAAAATAATTTACAATCATATGAGAAAAAAAATTCAGCATGCAGCAGTGAAAACCGTCATAAGTAAAGCTGACAAGCACTCATCAACCGCTAACAGCTTCAACGGTAGATGTAACCTATGCTTAGACGAAAAAATTAGCATAACTAATTTCAAAAATAGAAAACTATTGTTGAACGAGAGAAATGAGCTTGTCTTTAAGTGCAGACATAGAAAAACATTTAAATTATTCCTATTGGGAATCACTGTAAATAAATAATCGCTAGGCCTATGATAAAGAAATATTAGTAACTAATAGAGATCAGCCCAACAGCAGATATCACCAAGACAGGGAAAGATAAAGATAGATAAGGGCCAAATGAACGCAGACTATTAATCCAAAAATAGGGCCTGTGATTCTGGAGTGGTTAATTCCCCTTGACCATTTTTAGGGTAAATTAAAAAAACGCTTGACGACTATGAAAAATGTCCCCACCTGACCCGGTTTATCTATCTCTATCCTAATTGAAACAAGAGGAATATTTAGGATGGCAACAGTTGAGTTAATTAACAGACATATTAGAAATAAATGTAAATCATATATGAGATAGCCATTAGTTAAACGATCTTAGTCTGTTTAGAAAAGCACACCAGCCAAGTAGGAGAAACCACCAACAGAACACCAAATTAGAAGGGACTGACCAGTAGATTAATTCCACTCCTGTTTCTTAATCGTTCTAACATATAACATGTTAACCCCCTCTGCTCACGCCTAAGAATGAAAGAATTGGTAACATTGTAATTTGATTTCCACCTCATGTTTTTTTTCTGATTTTTTAATTATATCTTTTTAATTACCTTATTTTATCATCTGAATACGAATTGTAACTCCACATTCACGACTCTGCGACAGGACAGAGCATGTAAATGAGTCTTCTGACGAGACGGAGAATACACCAATGATATTCTCGGCCGAAATAAATTTATTATGACGGCTTAACCGAGTTTGAGTCTCCATTTAATTGTACTATATATATATATATATGTGTGTGTGTGTGTGTGTGCGTGTGTATATATATATATATATATATATATATATATATACCCTCTATTTTTGCTCAGTTCAAAATCTGTGTCAAATATCACACACATGTCGGAATGATTGGATGTTTATTATTCGAAACTCTCTCGAAGGAACAGCTCCGTTTGTCATTCGTCTTGCTTGATATTCCAAAATTGTCGTTATTTTTATTGGCCAAAGAAACGGGTTTTATCCAAACCACTAAGCCATTATAATCTCCTTTGGTGAAGAATATTCAGAATAGGATAAGTCTCTCCGGATAAACCATATTGTCTATTAATTTAATGTCAACCGTTTAATAATATAGTATCGAGTGAAAAACAATCCTCTATCGCACGAAATCTCTACTCACAGAAAACATAATACAGCATCAAGACTGGGTATATAGGTGCCGGTCTATTGTTAACTTTAGGATCTTAGTGAAATCTTAGAGTCTTTTACTGATGAGTGTGGAATAATGTGAATTGACTTGCAAGCGCTAATATCATACTATAAAGGATATCTCGTATGACTACGATCGAAATTGCGTGTGTGCTCGGCTTCTCGCAATACATTTGGATCCTTCCTCTTTGCATTCAAAATACCAACTAAATTGTGACGTAAAATAACCATATATTATAAGCATATCTCTTCATAATCCAGATCTATCCCCACCCCGAAAATACATCCCTGATAAACTATCATTCAACTCAATTTCGGGGTCATTTCCTCAACACTTTGTTACTCAAGACAATATTTCAATATTATCCCAATATATATCAAGCTGTTACCTATAGGCAGCTTCAAAATCCCCGTCACCGCATGATCTCTCTCCATACTGGGGCAGAACTGGCCTTCTCAACAATGGCCATGTTCTTGGAGAAAACTACAAAAATCTGATTTTTCAGATTAACTCAATCCAAGGAGTTGTTTGGAAAAATACATTTACACTATTCTCAAAACAAGTTTACCCTGATATATTACAATCAGATAATTTCGCCACATATATGTATTATTTTGAAATTAGAACTATTTTCTTTATATTTCTCAAAAATCACTGGAAATGTTTCACATTTGGCGTGAAAAATATAATTCTTCTGCATTCAGTCATTTTTTTTACAGGGGACCATATGATAGAAAGCCTATTTCGATCTATGGGAGTTTTCTAAGTATACTCGCAAATTTTAGCAATGCTATGGTCTAAATAGTTTCAATTATTCCTCTAATATCCAATCAATCGAGTATCTTTTCTGTTTTTTGTTTTTTTTGGGGGGTGGGACTGTCCCATGTGCCCTGATTACAATTGGTATCACAGTAATTTTCATGTTCTACAACATTTTCTACTCACTGAGAAGGTGAAGGTATTTTCCAGCATTTTTCCATCTTTCTCTTTCACCCTAGTGTCAGCTGGCACATCAAAATTCTTTAAATCTGAAGTACATTTTTTCTGCCTAATTAATACTTGGTCTGGTTTTATTGCTTGGATTGCGTGATCTCAGAGTCTCAGGAAATGTGAAAATACTTACCGAGCATGAGAAATATTCTCAAGCTCTACACTAGAGATACCAAAAATACATTGGTAATATATTAAGAAAGATATTACGAAGTTTCAACAAAATAAGACATGAGAGTTAGGGGAAAATGTAAAAGACGGTCAATTTCTCAGATATAGAAATATAGAATATAGGTAGAGAACAGTAAAAGAAATAAATAGCAACATTAAAAAAAAAACAACTCGATTTAATTGAACGTCTGATTAGCGGATCACTTATATCAGAGTAAAGAGGAAAAAAAGCTTGCACCCAGACACTTAAAAAAATAACAAACAAGAAATGATACATCATGAATATCAAAAAGTAAAGTAAAAAAAAAGCAAACTACTTCATGGAGAATTCAAGACCTACGCAAAAAGCAAGCAAACAAAATTCATAGCAGACAAATGATAATTGAACAGGGAATTGAATCAATAACAAGATCAACTAAGAACAAACCTATCTGAACAATAAATAAAACTGGAAAAAAAAATCCAAACGTCCCTTATGCAAAACAATAATCAAACATTAAAGTATGTGTTATACCAAAAATATGAAATTATCTCCCCCTGGTTAGTATACTGAACGCTAGATGGTGAGTGAAAAATGTGTCTCTTCTGAAAGGGAAAAGACTGAAAAATCCTTGGATTTTACTTGATAGTTCAAAAGGCAGTCGTATATAAAGGAGATGGTAATACAAAGGATTGGTGTTCCCCTTGAAATTGTTGACAAAAACTTAAAAAGAAAATTGGAGATATTGAAATATGAAGAAGAATCAACACCATTCAGACTGCAGCATTGATAAGATCGCCAAGAAGAGTTTGAAAAGTCATGAAGACCCAGGGAGATATTCTGACAATAAGACTCAAGGGAAAGATCACTTTTTAAAGCTGGCATGGAAAACTGATGAAAAAGCACTTGAGATTCTAATACAAACAATAAAAATATACAGTTTGATATGTGGCTTAGAAAAATGTCCCATGCACATAACAAAAAGTGGAATAAAATTTAAAAAACAGAAGGAATAGAATTACCAGATCAAGAAAGTATCAGAACACTCTGAGAAAAAGAAAATGACATGTACTTAGGAATATTGTAAACGGACACCAACAAACAAGCGGAGATGAAAGAAGAAAAAATTGAACAGAGTATCTCAGGATAAAGAGAAAACTTCTCGAAACCAAACAATGCAGTAAGAATTTCATCAAAGGGATAACCACCTGGTTCTGCCCCCACTCTTTGTAACGTACTCGGGGTCATTCTTGATATGAACAGAGAAGAACATCAACAAATGGACCCGAGGACAGGAAAGCTAATGACGATACATAAGGTCGTACATTTCAGAGATAACATAGACTCTATGTATCAATGAATGAAAGAGAAAGAAGTCTGTTGTGTTCTGGTTAGTGAACACCAGTAGTAGTAATAATAAGACAAACCACGATATGCGAGGAAAATAGTTATATTTACAGGAAAGAATATTTACAAGAGAGAGACTGTTAGTAATAAGAACATAGGATTGGTGATAGAGTAATGATATACTTCAACAATAGGAACGGCTCTTCTGGTCTGACTTGAAGAATTATTCCCAGACTGATCTCAGCTACTGCCATATATGGCAGATGGAACAGCTCATTATGCTGAAAAGGTTGGTGATACCCAACAAAGTTTGACCAGCATTGAAGATGCTTAAATACTTTGACTTGAAGATAACATTAAAAAGAACAAAAGAAGACTAATTACAGTGACCAGAAATTTCACTGGCAACATAAACATCCACAGAACAACAATAACCGTAAAACAGAAATGAGAAGAAAAGCAAATGTATGTATACTTTTAGCGACAAATAAATCTCATGTCGTAGGAGTAGATCTGGCCCTGTCTAAGGAAAACTTGAACTGAGAGATTGAATCTCTCTTGATTGCTACACAAAAAAATGACATAAGTACCAACTATGTTAAAGAGAAGATATGTAAGACACAACAGAATACGAACTCTTGGTGAAGAGGTGATAGGGATGAAACGATCAATCAGAAAATAAGCGAACAGGGCAAACTAGCGCAAAATGTGTTCATGACAAGACATGACTGTGTGGAGGAGGTGATCCACTAGAAATTGTGCAAAAAATTGAAATTTGACCATACTACTAAATGTTATATGTACAAACCGGAATCAATCTTGGAAAATAAGATACACAAAACTTTCTATGATTTTTACACACAAATAGATCACCTCATCCAAGAAGACCTAACCAAGTTATAATTTAAAAAAAAAATTAAACAAAGATTTAAAAAAAAAGAAAAAAAAAACAATAGTAGACACATTCATACCACCAGACCACCGTGGGAAAAATTATAAAATCTCAGAGACTTGGACCTTGCCAGAAAACTAAAAAAAAAATCTATTGAACATGACGGTGACGACGACACTAATTGAAACTGGTGCGCTTTAAATGATCCCCAAAGACTTAGTTGTAATTTACAAAGCATTTTGCTTAAATGTGGCACAAGGCCGAATGAACGGAGCACTCAATGGTTCCCAAAGACTTAGGAAGGGTGCTGTATATATTAGAATATTGAGTACGAACAGAAACCCTCGAAATTGCAAAATTGATAAGATCGCCCAGTATAAGTAATTTAATGAAAATATAATTTCTTCATTATCTGAATATTTAATGAATATAATTAAGCGATATATTTATTCAGTTCCAGAAAACATGGCAAGCTAAAATTTAACGACTATTTTTTTTAGAAATAAACTATAAAAATAAATTATAAAATAAAGCTAACGAGAGAGAAAAAAACATCGCAAAAGAATCCATTTTATGTTTTTTATTGGTTTTAGTGTTACAGAAATCTTCTTAAAACGCACTAATCATTGGGTATTTATTCGCGTCAAGTAATCATTTACATAATCCGCTTAACGATGGTTGTGACATAATCCAGTTGTTAGCGTCATTTGTTAGAATGGACAATGGCGTTTAGCTAAGTTTTCCGCCATTTTTATTCAATCATTTAAAATATCAGAATCTTCTTTCGATGAGTGTTGTCTTTTGATTTTAACTTCTTGTTAAAACTTTAATGAGGATTTAAAAACATTTAGAATTAGAAAATGATCAACGAATATATTAAAAACATCAACTCATAAAATGAAATCGGATAAAAAACTTTTTAAAAAGTAGTACCGTTTATACCTAAACAAATTAATCTCTATTTGACCAAGTTCATGATGTAATTTTTTTTTTTTTGATAATATAAACACATCTAATAATAAACATAATGATTCACGAGGGGACAAAAATCTCATGACGATGCGTAAGGCCTAAAATCCAAGAGAGGAGGTTGGCATTACTGGTCAAGAAAAAGTGGAAGAGGACTCACCAGCATTGAAAATAGCGTCAATGCATCTATACAACGACTCGACGAAAACATAAAAAAACGCAGAGGAAGACTGATTTTAGTGACATGAAATAATACAGACAATATAAGCTTTAAAAGAACCAAATTAACCAGAAAACAAAAATGGCAAGAAAAACAACTATATGAGCAATTCAAGTGACAAATAACGAAATCTCAAAGGAGAAAACTTGGAAATGGATAAGAAAGGGAAGACTTAAGCAAGAAAACTGAATCTCTTCTGATAGCAGCACACAACTGCGTAAGGACTCTGTTAAAGCCAGAATAGACAAGACTCAACAAAACAGCACATATAGATTGTTTGGTGATAGAGACGAAATGAATTATCTCATTAATATGGAAATGCAGAAAATTAGCTCAAAAAAGAATGTAAGACTTGAGATAACTTGGTGAGGACTGTGATCCACTGGTAATTGTGTAAGAAGTTTAAATTTAACCATACGAAAAATTGGTACTTGCACAACACAAAATTCATCCTGGAAAATGAGATGCACAAACTTCTTTTGGATTTTGAGATACAAACGATTCATCTACTCTCGGTCAGACTTAGAGATCGTCAATAAAAAAAAATAAAAATAAAAAATAATTAAAAAAAAACTACCGAATTGTGGACTTGACGTTCCGGCCGACCGATGGTTAAAACTGAATAAGAACGAAAGAGAGATAAGTACTTCGCTCTTGCAAGAGAAGTGAAAATACTATGGAACACGAAAGTGAAAATTATAAAAGGTTTTACTGTCGCGCTCGGTACTATCATCAAAATATTGGTAATGTTCTAGAGAACTTCGACAAAAAAAGACGAGTGGAGACCATTTAAGTCCAGCATTAAGATTGGTCAAAATACTGCTGTCACTCAAACTCCAGATTTTTGCTATCCCTCAAATTCCAGTGACAACCATCAGCTAACTCTTGTGTGAACATTTCTCAATAAAGTAAAATAATCATAATATAAACAGTAATCGAATTAAGTGATGTATTGATTGGAACACAAAAGACAATGAAATATAGAGAGTATATACAATAAAACTATGAAACACACCCACAACCACATATATATATATATATATATATATATACTGATTGATAAATAGATATATTGAGAGATAGAAAGTGTCAGATACATAGTGTTACCGCCTAGTGACCCTTTTTCGACTTGTCCTTGGGAGCAGACTTCATGTCTCCTCTGTGAACTAGGAATGGAATTTTCGGTACATCTTTATCTTGGTCATTTGGAGTTCTATTGTGTAAGGTCCACATTGTTGTATTCTCCGTGCCCCCTTCGGCTTTACAGACAGGATTTCAGGGTGCTGCTGTAGGTCTTGTGATCCCACGCTCTGCGGGTTGACAGAAGACATGTCTAAATCCTTCTCCCGGTCAAGGAACTATCCGGTAATCCTTTTTTCACATGCTGTATTAAACCATTTATTCAGTTCTTGTTGCATCTGTTTTCGCTGGCCAAACTTAAGGAAATCATTTAAACTTTTATTATCCAAAATAGATTTCATGTTACATATTTTTCGTTCATAGCATTAATACATTTCATGTTGATTTTAACCCGTACGTTCTATTCACTCCTCCTTCTTACCTGTTTTGTATATTTTACCTTTGTATGCCGCCTCTTCCCCTGTTTATTCCCCTGTAAATAAACTTAGTTTAGCATTTCAAACCCTGGTCTTACTTGACTATTCTTTGTTTGTGTCAATTTTTTGTGTTATGTTTGCTGGAGGCCAGTTATACTCCAATACACTTACCCTAAATTCGCTGTAGTCATAACAATAGAAAGACAAAGAGGGATGGATTAAAATTATGCAAGGGATTATTTATAGGAGTGTATTTTCTCATCTACTCCGCTATGAGCAGAATTTAACACAAGTGTCGAGTAAAGTTTATTTGAATTCAGTTCTAATTCTCCCTGACCGGTTGTTAAACCAAGTCTGATGAACCCAGACTAACATACTAGCAACTCAACATAGGTAGACTCTATTATTATTTTTCAATAAGAACACTAACGCAAACTGAAAGGCAGATAGATTTCTCCATGTTTGGAACTTGGTTTAAAGATTCCATTTACTGAGACGATCCACTTTAACAATAAGTGCGCCTCCCTGTTTCTTTGCACCTAGTAACATTTTGGTTGTTCTCAAAGAATTTTGACCTTATGTCAGAAAATATTCAGCGATGAAAAGAAATTACTAAAAGTTGAACTTAGGATCTTTAGAAGGAACGATTTTGACACAGTACTGAAAAGTATCACCAACAGATTAGCTGCTGGCCTCGACGAAAAAGACTCTGAAGACAAGGAAATTTGATGACATACTTTTCCGATTATACAATACAACCTATAAAAAAGTGAATTGAAAAATGTTAGAAAAGTTGAATCCTTTGTTTCCATAAGAAAGGTCCCGTTAGAATCATTACGAAAGACAGAGGCATACATTTAACTGGTATAGCTGGGAAGGTTTATCATTGCATGTTTCTCAATCGTATCCAATCCGAAATCGGGAAAATTCCAAGAGGAAATCGAAATGACTATAGAAGGAACCATAGACAACTTCTCTATTTCTGACTGTCCGTCGGATCATCGAAAGAGTACGACAACAAATTCCCAGGCAACACTACTTATTATATATTTCTTAAAGGCATTTGATTCCTTAATCATACGAAGTACAGAAGCAAATACTATTTGCATATGGCGTACCAAAGAAATTTTTGCCGCTATAATGATTCTTTACAAAAACACGCAAGCAATGGTTCACTCACCAGATAGTGAAACCGATGCTTTGAGATAATTGTTTCTGTCTTGCAAGGAGATACATTAGAGCTATATTTGTCTATACAATATCTAGATTAAGTACTTCGAACATTCATTGATCTAATAAAAGAAAACGGTTTCACATTGAAATATCAAGAATATAATATCCTGTAGAAACTATGACAGACGCAAAACAACTCAGATGACATAGGACTTCTTGTGTTGCATACTCATATGCAGATGCATTCATGCAAAATCTTAACGACGACACAATAAAGACGAGTGATACAGTTCTTTAAAAAAATAAACCTCTCACTTTATTTGAAAGGGTTTTGTGTGAGAGGGAGTTGGAGACCGAGCAGAACTGCAACATATTGACCCCAACTCCTATGGCCACAACAGCATTTCTTTCCCGTTCTCCTGGGATGCTCAATCGGGGGCCTGCGGGCCCAGCCTCTCTGGGTGCTTGTTTTCTCTACCGCATCTTTTCTCCAACTCGTCTGATCCCCAACTCATCTGATCTGTCTTCACCCGAGTTATATAATAATTTGACATCCACTCTTCTCCCTGCGAGCGTCACAATTTCGCATTCATTCAACCCGTCCACGGTCAAGGTTATAATATCCTGATATTCCTCGACCGGATGCACCTGTTATTTACACAGGTGCATTTCCTATTTTGACAGCCCAGCCGGGTAGGAAGTCAATATAAAACACTTGCAAACTCACTACTTCAGCCCAAGAAAAATCGCAACAGCAATTCCTAAAGTAAGTTGTAGAAGACGTTAGCCTCTACGTGAAAGCAAATAAAATACAGTTCAGGTGGTTCAAACAAAAAGACGCCACCTCCACTTTAAAGGGTAAACCTCTAAAATTCAAACACCTTGGCGGCAATATTTCATAAGCAGAAAGTAATGTCAATATATGCTGATGCAAGGCATAGTATTCTTCTGAAATCTCTTCTCTTCGAATTAAAAAAAAAACGGTTTTTTTTCCTCGTTGAATCAGTGCCCATACCACAATACGGATGCACCAGTTAAACACTAACAAAACGCATAGAGAAGAAACTAGTTAGGATCTATATAAGAATACTAGTTGCTCTATTGAATAATTCAGGGAATCAGTACTCCACAAAACAGCAGTTGCAGAGCCACCAACGTCTCATCCCACAAACCATTCAAATAAGACTGAAAAAATGACAGTTGCTGTTGGGGAATCAAGGACGAAATCAGAATTGGCATTCATTCTTGGAGTCGTGTATATGGACATGGCAGTGTTAGCCGACCAGAAAAAAAAAATTATTTACATCGACCTTTTGCAGGCACTGGTTGTCAGTGTCAATGAAACTTCGTGGTATCCGGGTGAACTGATATATATATATATATATATATATATATATATATATATATATATGAAGTCAGACCTGACTTTGGAAGTCAGACCTGACCGATGAAAAAAAATTAAAAGCAGTTTCTTCCAAGCAGTGATCATGTCGATACTGCAATATGGATGCACTACATGGACGCTAACTAAATGGATGGAGAAAAGGCTTGACGGCAATTACGCAAGAATGCTGCGAGTAATATTGAACAAGTCCTGGAGACATCACCCCACAAAGCAGCAGCTATACGAGCACCTACCACCCATCACGAAAACTATCAAAATAAGACGAACCAGAAATGCGGGACACTGCAGGAGAAGTGTGGACGAGCTCATAAGTGATGTACTCCTGTCGACCCCTTCACATGGCCGAGCAAATGCAGGTAGACCAGCTCGAACCTACATACAACTGCTCAGTACGGAATGTAGCCCTGAAGACCTGCTGGAAGCGATGAACGACAGGGAGGTGTGGTAAGAGAGGGTAAGGTGTATCTGTGCTGATAGCGTGACAACATGTTATATATATATATATATATATATATATATATATATATATATATATATATATAATCTATAATTTTAAATGAGTTGTGTGCCACTATTTAATTTTTCCGTATTTAGTTTTTTCTAAATTTTCTGTTGTATTTAAATTAGGGGTAAGTTTTTTTTTAAATGAATGTATAAACATTGTATCAAATAATAATAAAAATATATATATTATCTCTACCGTAAAATAATTTTCTTGATTAAAAAATGTAAAATATATTATATTTTTTTTATTAAAAAAGTATTTCAGTTAAAACTATGTATATGTTTTATTTGTGTGTGTAGGTGTATTTGTTTGATTAAAAACGAGGATAATATTCAAGGTAAATACTTGTGTATATTAATATTAATAAATATGTGCACATATTAGAGGGAAAAATAGAGAAAGAAGTAGTTAGACTGAAAGACGAAAAAAAAAGATGAGATATTCGGAAAACTTGTCTTATAATGATAAAGTGACAACTGATTATATGTCAATAAGATAAATACTGATCATATGAGAATAAGATTAAAACTGGATGTATTAGAATAAGGTGAAAATTGCTCAAATAATATTATGAATACTGGTCATTTGAGAATATGATAAAAACTGACCGTATAAGAAAAGGATGAAAATTGGGCACATAAGAACAAAAAGGAGATCTGATCTTGTAAAATAAATGGGCGCAGGTCATATAATATGATGAATGCCGGTCAGGTTAAAACGAGACGTATAAGAAGGTGAAAACTGGGCAAATAACATTAAGATTATTACTGGCTGTATGAGAATACGTTGAAAACTTGAACTATAAGAATGAGGTAGAGCCTGGTTATTTAATAATAAAATGAATACCGGTTATTTGAGAATAAGGTGAAAACTGAACTCATAAGAATAAGTTTAAAGCTAGCCATGTAAAAGTGAAGGGGGAACTGGGAATATAAGAATAAAATGTAAACAATCTCTGTGGCGCATTAATCTTCATATATAAACAGACAATCAGTCAAAGACTTGCTCGCATATAAAAACACACGCACACAATTTTCATTTGATCATTATCTCTTGGTTAGTCTAGTCATGTGAACCCATGCAAAGATACTGCTGCACTGACGCATGCATACACAAACACACGTGCTTGTGTGCGTCTGTATGTATGTGTATGTGTATATTGAAATAGTCAACAATAATATCAGATCCTAAATTTAACAAGTCTAACAGTTGCAGGAGTAAACACATTACTGATTATCGTCTTCTTGATATACATATATATATATATATATGTGTGTGTGTGTGTGTGTGTGTGTGTGTGTGTGTGTGTGTGTGTGTATTCTCTTGGCAAACTGACACGGTAGAAAGTTATTAGCAACCTCGTCTGGCATGTCATTACAATTGGGATTAGCTTGACATTTATTATGCGACCTGTAAGTATTCTTATACAAAAATAATCTAGACTCAGCAAATACCAATATTTACTATAACGAAATAATGTAGTCGAATGGACCTGTATCTTCTCTATGTCGTCTTCGTTTTGTGAAATATTCTCTATAAATTTTCTTGATTAACTACGGCGTTTTCACAATGATAAACACTGATCAATTTTGAAATTTAGCCTGCTTCTTAATTTTGCTTACATTTTGATCCAGCCTATATTAGGGAATCAGTCTGCAATATAATCATCAGGAGTATTAGCAGCCGCTTTTTCAGTCCGTGTCTGGAGAATCTTCCGTGAAGTGTACATTACGGGGTACAAAAAAACACCTATAATAAACTTTTGGTACTGTTCTAATATATAAATATATTTTCCATATTCAAATATTGTAAGGGAAAGATCACCGGTTTTGTTCTTTGTTCTTTTTTTATGCAAACTGGTTGAGGAGGTATAAACAGTGAAAGATATCGACCCTTGAATTTCTCTCAAGAAAACAGACTGTTTATCAATATTCTCTTCACCCAATAAATCTCAACACAAATGCACATATATAAGCAGGGAAGAACAACCTTTTTATCTGTAATAACACACACACACACACACACGCACATTCACTCACGCTCTCTCTCTCTCTCTCTCTCTCTCTCTCTCTCTTTCTCTCCTTCTCTCTCTCACACACACACACACACACACACACACACACACACACACACACACACACACATATATATATATATATATATATATATATATATATATATATATATATATAATATTTGTAAAAAAGGAAATTGACTCTTCGGAGAAAAATGAGTCGCCAAATAATCATATATTCTGAAAGTGTTTGATATTTACATACAGCTGATTTGCGTAATAAAATAGCAAAATATTACTAGCAAACATTCAACGAAAAAGGATCTTCAGGAAAATCTCGTTAGAAAATAATAGGTAAAAACGAATATATAAATAAACTCATAAGAAATTAACACATGCATTTGGGAACGAAAGGCGCAAATATTCAGGTTTGGTTCTCGCTTTGTACGCTAATTTCCTCTGTGATATGACCCAGAATATTGGCAAATGGCTATTTTTTCGGAGGGATCCAAGCTCTGTAACATTGTTGGAAAAAGTGCGTAGATCGCAAAGAAGACGATGTGGAAAAATAGATCTCGTTAGATCACATTCATGAAAATATTTCCTCATCCAATGAATTTTCCAAATCAACCTACGCATTTCTATCTATCTATCTATCTCATTACCATCATGATCCTCATGTTGAATTAATAGCACCACGAATTTCTCTTGCTTTCAGTCTCCATCATCAATCTCTCCTGGAATGTCTTCTAGATTGCAGTCAATGTCCGTACAGGACTGATTTATGCAAATCAATGCTGGTCGGCCAGTTAGAAAATGTCACTTTTGAGGGTTTTTTTTTTACTTTTCCCTCATTGAACAGGATGTTTTTACTTTGATGGTTTGTGAGATGAGTAGTAGTTGGCCGAACAATTTATATTTTGTGGGGTGCTGATTTCAGTATTTGTTCAAAACAACTTGTAACATTCTTGGCGTCGTAGCCATTAACCATTTTTCAATGCGTTTCGTAAGCGTCTCTCTGGTTCATCCATACAGTAGTGTAAAGAGAGCTACTGATTGAAATAAATCTAGTTCCATTTTATCGATATCAAATATCGATGTGATAAATAACCAATCAATAGTTGTCCACATCTTCACTTGGCGTATTATCATATCTTTTTCATTTGGTAAGATTTGGTTTACTGGGTGTGAGCTTCTCAATCAATCTCAGAGACTTGCTACTGAAATAGCGGTCACTCTTTCTTGATTAAAACACATGTATTCCGTTCTGTTTGCGTTCTCGAAGAGACTAAAGCTTCTTGCTGCATGTTTCAGTCTATGCAGAAGAGATTTGTCCTGAGCAGGAGTATTAGTGAGAAAGGCTTGATCATTCGCAGAGTCAGTGTCTATCACAGTTTCTTCGGAATATTGTGTGCTTCTTGATTTTTATTTAGTGTGAAACTATTTTCTTTTTTTTTTAGATCTATTCATTATATAGGCACATAGTCCAGTGAGATTATAAACATGGCATAGACGCATTTCTTTGCAAGGCCACAGAGACAAAGTTGAAGAGTCGGTGTCTCCATCAGATGAGGTAACCATTGCTTTCGTGTTTTTGTTGTGAATCATTATAATGAAAACCGTTTCTTGGCATATTCAGACAGTATTTACTCTATATTTTCTCCCTGTATGGAATCTAATGTCTTGGAGATTCTTTGTTGGTATTTCTTCGATGATTCGACAGATAGTGGGACACAGAATGTTATGGATCGATTTCTCCAGAAACCATTCTGATTTTTCTTAAGAATTTCCTCGATTTCAGGTTGTATACGATTGAAATGCAAAACCTTACAAACCTTAGCAGCTATAGTTGTTAGAGTTATGTCTTATAAGTTCTGAGTGATTCCAATGTTTTTTTATGGGGAAGCGGAGGATTCAAGCTTTCGTCCATTCCTCTATTTCGTTTTGTTTATAAACAGAGTTGCATAATCGGAGAAGTATAT
This sequence comes from Sepioteuthis lessoniana, assembly GCA_963585895.1. Lineage (NCBI taxonomy): Eukaryota > Metazoa > Mollusca > Cephalopoda > Myopsida > Loliginidae > Sepioteuthis > Sepioteuthis lessoniana. The sequence goes on from OY757904.1 coordinate 27,353,000, forward strand.
TGATAATGTTTTTGTCTTCCATACTTCAAAAAGTATTTTGTCGAGGCCGGTAACTATTCTCCTATTTTTATTTTATTTTCAGTACACCATCACGTTTTTCTCCGTTCAAAACTGTTCGAGTTTGATGTGTTGTTGGTAATGAATACATTTTTCAATGTGTTTATCATTCACTTCAGGAGGGTTTCTTAGAAGATTCCTGATTTTTTCCTCTTCTGTTGCCTTTTTTTTATTTCGATAACAGCTTTTAGTTTTTCTCTCAAAAGTTTTTTTTTTTTTTATCCGCTCACTTCATTTACTGTCTACCACACTAATCTTAATTGTCACACCTCACCTGATTTTCTGATTTTATTCTTTTAGCTTTGAATGAATTCTCATTGTTCTTTCTGTATGTGCAAATTCTTGATGAACTTTCTTAAGTTTCGGCGCATTGGCGTTTGGTGAGTTTCTTTTATGAAGTAAGGAAGCTTTTTCGCGTCATATTTTTTCTGTAACTGCTTCTTAAACCCACTGAATTTAACCTGGTTTTCTTGGTTTTCTTAGGGTGCAATCGGCTGCTGCTTCTATATGGGTGGTAACAATAATTTTATATTATTCATTTGATGTATGTCTTTCTGATAACTCCAGACGCTGGTTAGTTGATAGGTTGTTTTGTTTTACGGTGTAGCAACCCTTTTTAGGTCATTTAACGCTGAATTAAGTCATTTGGATGAACATTTAAAACAATGTATCTTTTTTTGTTTTCTTACAGTTAAAT
>OY757904.1:27358753-27378753 GCA_963585895.1 Sepioteuthis lessoniana
AGACTACAATGATATATAACACACTAAAAGTATATATATATATATATATATATATATATATATATATATATATATATATATATAACACTAAAAGTATATATATATATATATCGTCACTGTATCCGCATGGAAAAACTCTATCAACGCCACAGTAGGAGGGGTAGGATTACTTATAGGGCCTAGAGCATTAAAAATGCTTAATAGGGTTGAGAAAATACAACCTAGAATGATGGCAGCTACTTTTAACAGCAACCCCAGAGCAACAATCATCTCATGCTACAGCCCCACTAATGTTAGTGAAGAAACTGAACTAGTCAGCTTCTACGATGAGTTATCCTCATTAGTGCGTAGCATCCCGAAACACAACATGTTAGTCATCGGCGGAGACATGAATGCCCAAATCGGGAAAAACAGAAACAACAAATACAGCCTCCACAACACGTCAAATAGGAATGGGCAACATCTAACAGATTTCATGATAGAAAATAGATTAGCATGTCTCAATACAAACTACCAAAAAACGGAAGGCAAACTATGGATATACACGTACGCAAAAAATGCTAAAGCTCAGATAGACTACGTCCTTATAAACAAGAAATGGAAAAATAGTGCACTGAATTGCGAGGCATACTCCTCTTTTGAGGGTGTGTCCACCGATCACCGAATAGTCACGGCGAAAATACGGTTAAGCCTACGAAAAAACGCCAAACGAACAGTGACCACCAAACACTATGACTGGGCCCTATGTAACAACAAAGATATGAGAGATAAATACGTATAAGAATTAAGAAACAGATTTGAAACACTACAAGAAAAGACGGAAAAAAGTACACCAAACGACGAATATGAAAATTTCGTCAATGCACAACTCAAGGCAGCAGCAAAATACATTCCAACAAAACTTAAAACTAAATATAGAGTCCCATGGGAAACTTTAGCGGTGAGAGAAAAACGTGCACTAGTGAAAACAGCCTCCAAAAACTATCGAAAAAACCCAACAAACACAAATGCCTAAAAACTAAAAACGGCACAATATCAATTAGACGGCATATATATAAAGGAACAGACAGAATACATTCAAAATCAGATAGATAAGATTAGAGACTCGGTGGAAGATAGGCAATCTAGAATAGCCTGGCAAACAATAAATTAAGTGAGCAGAAGAAAGAACACAGCCAAAGCAAAACTGAAAGCAGCAAACCAACAAGAAAGAATAAAACTGTGGAAACAGTACTTCGAAAACTTACTTGGAAACCCACCAAAAATAACACATGAACCAATCACCAGAATAATTAGCAAACAATTAGACATTAAACTAGGACCGTTCACACAAGAAGAACTCGACTCGGTTCTCAGAAAAATTAAAAATAGGAAAGCTGCAGGGCTGGACGAAATTCCCTCGGAAGTATGGAAGACCAGACAATTCGACGACATACTGCTCCGACACTGCAACGCAGTATGCAATCAAAATCCGATAGATAGATGGATGAAAGGATGCATACTCCCCTTCCCTAAAAAGGGGGACCTCGGATTAGCCAAAAACTACCGAGGCATAACACTTACATCCATAGCAGCCAAATCTACAATGCCCTACTACGAAACCGCATAGAACCCGAAATCGACAACATACTTAGAAAAAACCAAAATGGCTTCCGAAGAAATAGATCCACGACCTCACAAATATTAACCATCCGTAGAATCCTTGAAGGTGTACGGGCAAAGAACCTACAAGGGACATTAATTTTTGTTGACTTTACCAAGGCTTTCGATTCCATTCACAGAGGAAAGATGGAACAAATCCTACTAGCGTACGGCATACCTAAAGAAACCGAAGCGGCAATAACGATTCTCTATAGAAACACTAAAGTAAAAGTACGATAACCTGATGGAGACACAGAATACTTTGACATTGTAGCAGGAGTACTACAAGGGGACACGCTGGCTCCGTAGCTCTTTATCATTTGTCTAGACTACGTACTTAGAACATCGATTGACAAAATCAAAGAGAATGGCTTCGAACTGACGAAGAAAAGAAGCAGAAGATACCCCGCAACAACAATTACCGACGCCGACTCCGCCGATGACATAGCGATAATGGCAAATACACGTGACCAAGCCGAAACACTTCTGCAGAGTTTGGAACGAGCAGCAGCAAGCATAGGCCTCTATGTTAATGCACACAAAACGGAATATATGTGCTATAACCAAACGGGGGACATCTCCAATCTAGAAGGAACCCCTCTTAAACTAGTAGACAAATTCACTTACCTAGGAAGCAGCGTTGAATCAACCGAAAAGGACATCGAAACGAGGTTAATGAAAGCATGGACAGCTATCAATAGGCTATCGATTATATGGAAATCAGACCTAACCGATAAAATGAAACGCAGTTTCTTCCAGGCAGCGGTCACATCGATACTGCTATATGGCTGCACTACATGGACGCTAACAAAACGGCTGGAGAAGAAGCTAGATGGCAATTACACAAGAATGCTGCGTGCAATCCTGAACAAGTCCTGGCAGCAACATCCCACAAGACTCCAACTGTACGGCCACCTATTCCTATCACGAAAACTATTCAAGTTACACGAACCAGACATGCAGGACACTGCTGGAGAAACAGAGATGAACTCATAAGAGATGTACTCTTATGGATCCCCACACATGGCCGCGCAAAAGCAGGACGACCAGCACGAACATATATTCAGCAGTTATGTGAGGATACGGGATGTTGTAATGAAGACCTACCTAGGGTGATGAACGATAGGGAGGAGTGGCGAGAGAGGGTCAGGGATATCCGTGCTACCAGCGCGATATGATGATGATGATATATATATATATATATACGAGGATCATTGAATAAGTTTCCCTACTTTTTTCGTATACGCACTTTTATTAATAGTACCCACTTGAAACTTTAGCCCCCTTCGAAGTAATCTCCTCCGGTTGCAATGCACTTGTTGTACCGTTCCAACAACTTCTGGAAGGTCCCATGGATGTCCTCTTGTGTGAGCGTGTCAATGACCTTCATCAGAACCTCTTTCATCTCCTCAATTATCTCATAACGACAGCCTCTGAGCTTAGGGTGTAACCAAAAATCACAGGGACCAACGTCTGGACTATAGGGACGGTGAGGAACTGTCTTGATGTTCATCTTGGTCAAATAGTCTGTGACAAGGATGGGATTGTGAACTGGTTCATTTTCCTCGTGGAAATGCCACAGACCTGATTTGACGAGTGCTGGCGTCTTCCGACGGAATCTCTTCCTGAACTCCCTTAAAACCTCAACATAGTAACCCGAACCATAACCCTTTGGCCAATCAGTTCTGTTGTATTGAATTCCTTACTCCTCCCATACCTCTCGTCATAGCTCGCAGACTCCCTGCTTTCCTTGAATCTCTTATGCCACTCAAAAACTGATGCTCGATTCATGCAAGATGGTCCAAAATCAGTCTGAATCCTTCCATACGTTTCTGTAGCATTATTTCTTCCAAGTTTAAAACAGAATGCTATTGCATATAGTTCTTCCCAAGTGTCCTCACGTTCAGATTGCATTTTTGAAATTCACCAGCTGTGACAATTAGGCTTTAGTAGGATGTATTCCAATTAATGCTGTAGCTGCTCATTTAAAGCTGAAATCATAAAAATTTGTCAATCATCTCATAAGATTTATTGCAATAACCTAGTCAATTTTAAAGAGTCTATGCCTATTTTAAATGCCTGTACAAAAAAGTCTCGAACATTGTTGAATGCACCACGTATATATATATATATATATATATATATATATATATATATACTTGTATATAAAGTTGGCTGACCGTAGTCGAGTGCGACCCGAAAGCTTCCTTTTCAATAACTATGACACCGATATGTAAGGGAAGGAGCTACTCTTCTCCGAGGAATGCGCCTCTTACCATTTATCCATACGTTATAATGATGACTGTTATGTAAGTGGGCATCAAGTACCATTTTTGGATTGTTTCGTATGACTCGAGCTGGGATTGAATTGCAGTCTCCCAGTGAATTAACGAACACTCTACCCAAGGGTTGGTTTATATATATATATATATATATATATATATATATATATATACATAAAGTGGAAATATGGAATTAATCATGTTAAACTCCGTTTAAAAATTAAGCTTGTGGAGTATCCCATTCTTGCGGAAGTATATATATATATATATATATATATATATATATATATATATATAGAGAGAGAGAGAGAGAGAGAGAAACACGCAAGAGTAAAAATGATATGGATATGTCACTTTGTCAGAAAATTACAAAAAAATATCTTGAAATATTATAGCGTAAATTTACTCAAAAAAATAATTGTTGACATCAGACTAGTCCCCAGAATATGTCCAAATATACCACAAACATTTTCAGAAGACCTCTTTTATAAATGGGTTAAGGGTGCCGTTATCATTGCTTTCATTTAATCTTTGGTATCCCACACAGTTTTTGGTGATCTCTCACTCAATTACACCCACCACATAATAACCAATGGGATTGCAATTCGAGGAGTTTTCCGGCCAGATATTGGAGAGGACGTGGTGGCAGAGATCTTCTCAAAAACAAACCTGGGTTTTCCTTCTTGCGATGCATGTTGCTCAGTTCTGTTTCCAGACGAAGGGTTTTCCATCAGCAACCTTCTTGGACCAGAGTAAACTATATATATATATATATATATACACAAAAGAAAATACACACACATATATATTCATATAGCAATACATATACCTATCCATACGTATACACACGCATGCACATACGCACACACACACACACACACACACACACACACACACACACATATATATATATATATATATATATATAAGTAAAGTTGGTAACCGTAGTCGACAGCGACCCGATTGCTTTCTTTTCAATAGATAAGACACGTAGGTGTACGGAATGGTGCTACACCTTTCCTTAGATTTCTTCCATCTTACTCTTGATCTGTACCTTAAATGCTGTTTTAGACAAGAAAACATCAAGTTCCATCTTTGAGTCTTTGCTATAAGTCGACTAGGGATTCAATCGCAGTCTCTCAGGTCAATGGCGAAAATTCACATACACATATACATATATATTTATATGTTCTTATATTAATTGTAACAAAATGAGATGATTGTAACAGAAATAAATGCTGAAATAATAATTGTAATTTAAGCGAAAATAGACTCAGGATATTTAATCTCGGATGTTGTAAAGGCATGCATCAAAGTTTTGAATGCAGTCATCTCTTTAACTTAGAGATTTACCAATTTTATTTATCTGTAATTGTATATATCAAATTTTTCTATACTTGAAGCAGACGTTTTTTTTATTTCTCGACATTGTGGAAATCGCATGAATATATTTGTAGGCATTGAAGAGTTCCAGGAGACTGTCAAAGGAAACCCCTCACGTCGATACAACCAAACGGACTGCTGAATATTTATTCATTGTTACGGACATTCGCTTCTTTGGATTTTTTTAGTTAATCTCCAGAGACCACCCAATCAGCTGAACTTCTTCTCTTATGCCAATTACTTAATTCTTTTGTGATAGAATGATCTCTCAGATTCGAAACGTAAAAAAAACAATATAGATCGCATTGAAAATGCGATTTTCCTATTATATAGAACAATATTTTCCATTTCTTATTGTCAATGTTTCGTTTTGAAGATTATATCGTCAAAATGCTTGCTCTAACGAATTATACAGCCCAAAAGCTTTACCTAGATATTTTGCGGGATTCACTGATTTCATCTGGTATTGTTTCGATTACATTACGAATTACGTCTTTCTGGTCATCAATTGTCTTTGACCTAGGTTTAAATACTTGAGCCTTCAAGCAATCCCCAAAGGCTGTAATCATAAACGAAATTGATCTAGTGAGCGAGACAACAATGGTATTCAGATGAAATAATCATAGCCATTGCAATCATAGTTACTAGTTTATATGTGTACGTTTCAGTTACGAACATAGGATGTTCAACACATCATTATATAATGTCAACGGAAATGGAATATATGTTGCTGCCCAAAGTAGGTTCAACATTATGAACGCTTACGATACGGGAGATTATTCTTTATATTGAGACTGTATGCCTAAGTCGAAAACAGCGTAAATCTCAATCTGAGATAAATAAATCACATGGAACCACCATCAAAACTATCACAGTGCACAGGATTCCTATATTTGTCAATGTAAGGAATCCAATGGGAAAGAAAATGCAACTCAAAGAAAAGATCAACATTGATGGTTTCACGGACAGATAAGTTGTAAATGATACGAAACATCACTTCTCATTTCCAAGTGAAATGATATTAACGGCCTAGCGTCCGTATTTGTTAACTGGGCACCAAGAGTCTCTTTTCACTTGTTACTTAACATTTTAGAATGTTGATACATTTTCCGAGGCAAGATGTTAGGTTTTAAAGATGTAATATAACTTTGGTTTGATAGATTATTTTAAAGGTAAATAACCCCATTTCATTACTACGTATGGTAACACTCATTTACTCGGTTGCGATTTCAAACCTACGACGCCAACCCAGCGGCTTAACCCTCAAACCATGGTTAACAATGGTTAAGCTAAATTTGATTTTTCGCCGCAATTATGTAATTTAACTTTCTTTCGATTTTTTCCCTTTCTTTGTTAATCCTAACTTACACCAAAACCTACGAACCAAGCAACACCGGCATAGTTTTTTGTTCTCTTTTTGAGTGCTGTTTCCGAAGATTTTCAAGGTGTTCCTTTTTTTCGCCATTTTGCCCTTGTTAATATGTTGAACGTGGACTTGATTCACTCATGCTTCTCACCTGATAACTCATAAAATCATTTGCGCTATTTTTTGGTAACTCAATCAGTCCACGGCTTAATGATACGGGGAAACATTTATTTTAAGGGTGAGCATACCCGTGGCGTAGTGGCTAAAATGTTAGACAGCAACATTGTACAGAGAGTTTTATCATCTATGTGATCCATGTGAATACTAAAACTCTATCATTAATTATGTTTTCTTCGTTTTTGTTTCAGATTTGAAAAAATATACAATAACAACAATGCCTCAGAAAAGAGAGGAAGACTATTTTGCGTCACAACTTATTTGGAGAAAAATCATTAAAAACTATGCAAGTAAGATTTTGTAGGAAATTAATCTTTAATGAATATTCCCAGAAAAGCCAAATTTATTGTTGGATACGCAAATTTCAAGTCACAGGGTTAGTAAACAACGTCAACAAGAAGGTAAAAAATTCCAAATCTGACAGGAAGTTGACTGCAGTATGTCCTTACAATATGGATACGGTGAGAGATTCAGTTGGAAGGAGTACGAGAAGTCCCTATGAAGAAGTTATCCAGAACTTGGTCCTTCCCATATACTGTTGGATAAAGTCAATCCATGTCTGCCCTTGTCATCTGGTTTGATCTTTTTGAAGTGATATGATTGCTTTTTAAGACTCAGATGAAAGATGACTTGATGCAATATGAATTATCATATTAATGGGTGGCATCAATTTTGAGGCACCCAGTAGTAAGCGAAATCAAATGCGCTATTACACTCGTTTATATTGATAACCTTGAAAAAGCTGTCAACTCCCCTATCCTCCCCGGCTACTGTCCAACAATGTTGGGTTTTGCATTCTACTATAAAATACACTTCCTGTTCAATATTGATGTTCTTTAAACACATTTTCAAACCCTATACAGCGAAAATTTATCACTAATAAATCAGAGCTAGACTGCGAATTTATTAATCAACATTCATACACAAAAACCCTCATATATATAAGTAAGAAAAAAGTAGACGACCGTAGTTGAAGGCGACCCGAATGTTCCCTTTTCAACAGCTATTAGACTAAAGTGTATGGGTTGGGCGCTATACCTTTCCGTAGATTGCTCCATTTTACCCTTCATACTGTGGCGAGAGAAATCACGCACGCGGCAGCTCAAAGCGTGCACGAATATGTCTGGCATGTAAAATGAGATCAGGGACAGAGAAACAGGCGATTGGGAAGATCGAACTCACATCCTCCCGATCGTGAATCGTGTTTAACGTCACAGCTACCTACACGCTGGCGCGCATGTAAATTACAACGTTGTACGATTGACCTGTATGGGGCGTTTTGGTAAGACGATTTAAGATCCTGCCTGAATGCACGAGAGACAGGCGTTTTAGGAAAAAAGTCGAAACGACGCAGGACAAGTGACAAACTGGGACGAAGGACTCCTAGAAGACTGTTGCAGGAAAAAGGGATATTTTTCAGTGTAGAAATTCGGCTGTTCACCTATTAAGGAGAAATTGATTCCACGAATTCAGTTTCGAGAGATTCCTTTCTTTCTGTTGCTGAGGAAGCATACTATTCACCCCCTTTTTTTTTCAAGCTATTTCGGCAATATCACCATGGCAAAGGTACGCATTAGAAACGATATCATGAAGCACTTTTTCGGCGGAGGTGACCTGGTAGGATGGCTGAAAAAAGTGAGACTTGTGGCGAAACTTCAGCAGGTTGATGATATGGCCAGTCTGTTACCATTGTATTTGGAGGGTGACGCACTGGCCCTCTACATGGAAATGGAAGAGGACAACCAAAAGCAAACAGAGGCTCGGTTGAAAGATGCATATACTGACAATGCGTTCGCAGCGTACAGGAAAGTGTCTATGATTTGGTGGGCTGGTGAACGTGTAGACGTCTACGCCAACAAAATCAGGCAGTTGGTTGGATTAGCTGGGTTCAAGGGTGATGGGCTGCAGAGACTAACGAATCTGACTTTCGTCACGGGGTTCCCTGATACAGTCTCAATCGGACTTCAACAGGCACCAAACATCGAAGCTCTGACCATGGGGGATCTGATATCAAGAGCGAGAGTGCTGACGGCGACTGAGGAAAAAAAAACAGGATGTAGTTGCAGTCACGCGCTCACCCCATGGTAGTGCCAGGAGCAGCCCTAGCATCAATGTGACCTGTTATAGGTGTTAAATAAAAGGTCACCTCGCAAAGGACTACCGAAAGAGCCAAACGCAGTGCTACCGATGCGATGAACGTGGACACTGGGCCCGGAACTGCTCGGGAAACGGGCAGGGGGAGAATGCTTAAGACCCAGCCTTCTCCACCACCAAGATGTGAACGCGGCGCTCCCCGTGGTAGGCATCTATGATGACGGGATCCAGTGTTCGGAGCTGAATGATACGGGTTGCTCACGGACAATTGTAGATGCAGATCGACGCCGATCTTGGAGGAAAGTAGGTGTGAACATCGAGACGATTGGAGGAATCGCAGGACAAGAGACGAACAGTGACGGAAGACTGCTGGAAGACTGTTGCTGGAAAAGGAAATATTTTTCAGCGTAGAAATTCGGCTGTTCACCTTCTATTAAGGAGAAATTGATTCTATGTATTCAGTTGCGGGAGACTCCTTTCTTTCTATTGCTGAGAAGGCATACCATCTACCCCTTTTTTATAACATATACGTACCTTATAATGCTGAGTTTTAAGCAAAGCGGTATGGAGTACGATTTTTTGAGCCTTTGGTATGAATCAACCTGGCATCGAACCCCGGTCTCCCGGGCTTTATTTGTCTCTGCCTCCCACCAGACAGGACTTGACACAAGGTCAATGACTCGAAGGTTTGTTATATTGGGAATTGGGGGAAGGCAAGGAAGAGCTGTCTCCCGGGCCATGGATGAACACTTAACCCATTGGAAAATGGTGTGTGTGTGTGTGTGTGTGTGAGAGAGAGAGAGAGAGAGAGAGAGAGAGAGAGGGAGAAAGAGAGAGAAAATTTACTCAACCCCATTCACCACTAGCAAGATTTGACACAAAATTAATTTTTAAGGAGATTAAAGATTGTTTGAATTCGTAGTTTTCCTTCTCTTAATATGGTTGTCTAACCAAGGCTAACGTACTCAGTCTGATTTCTTGACAGGTTGCTGTGATAATGCTAAAGAGCATTTTCTACCCTGTTGTTTACACATAGCAAATGGGTAAATAACTAATTTATGCATTTCCCAAGGGCATTAAAATTACGTGAAGCGCAACAACCTCGTTCAGGGTTTGAACGTGCGCAATCGATTTGATTTCTAACGACGATAACTGTTGCGCTGATAACGTCTTGTGATTCTCTCTCCTCCCTCTTTCTCTCTTTCTCTCTCACTTGATAGATAGATAGATCTCTCAACAATATAGTGGAAGAATATTTTAAATAAAATTTCATCATTTGAAATATAATTAGCACCTCCACCAATTAGCACAAATAACTGTTTCGGAGTTTTGAGAATTTAAATTTATGAGTCATTATAGCAACATTATCCAATCTTCAAGTAAATCCTGCCCTATATACATTATTGATAGTTATTAAACTTGAAATACGTGTTTCATCGGGGTATGAATATTCAGAGAAATATTTGCATTCAATGGCTCTAGAGATCTCCTTTCTTGGTTGAGGCGAGAGCTTTTCAGCATAACATCTAAATCTTTCTGGATAGATCTTTCTTGATAAGGTGCGGAAGCAAAATTAGGAATAATTTAGAATAATAGTTATGAAGGACTCAATAATAAAACAAGATTAATTTCAATTTAAAAAAAAGAAAACAAAACATCAAAATAGGAAGATAAACACCAAATAGTAACATTACTCAATATGGCCAAAAAATGTTTTCTATTATTATATCAACATGCTTTCAAAATGATTTACATGCTTTCAAAATATATTCTTCGGGCATTTTATTCCATTCCTCCTCAATAACTCTCCTTAGCGAACCAAAATTTGGATGGGAAGTTGCATTTTTTTCGCTTTCTAAAACGCCTCATATAGCGTAATCAAAAGGTTTAAAGTCTGGGCATAAATCTTGTTTTATTACTATCTTCATAATTTTCTTGTGGAATTCCAATTCTTTAGCGTGCCTTCTTATGGACATTGTGGTGTAATATAATGGCCGAGGGATTTCGTTTTATATATCTTGCCTTTCGGTTTAGTTAGGCTGAGAACCTTTCCCTTAGCGGATGGGTCAGTTAGGTGCAACATGAGCGCAAGTGTTCACGCGCGCGCCGGTAGGATGTATCATTCACAGATGTCAAAATAAAAATCCCAGAGAGGGATTGTGACCAGGAGATGTGAGAGACGTCACGCACCGGAAGCGTGGGCTGAAATTTGAGAAAAGTCAGTTAGTTAAGTTCCTTCCTTGGAAGAAGACGGTTGACTTTCAGAGCTCGCCGAGGCTCTGCGGCGGGTGTCGCACGTGGTTTAGTTGCAGATGGAAAAGTCGTCATAGAAAGATTGTGCCTCTCTCTTCTTCAGGTCGAAAAACCTTTTTTACTCGAAGGTAATAAAAAGTTTCGTATCTGAAATAAGAAGTCGTAAGTGTTTTTGTGTTTCGGGATTCCTATGTTATCTATATATGAGTTATGAACATTCTATGTCTATTTCACATATCCGTATATTATGGGTATGTTACAGTGGGGCCCTTCTTAATCTTCTTAGTAAGAGCAGTTAAAAAGCCTTCCTTTCGATTTTTGTTTTATCCTCCACTCCCCCTTTTTCCTTAAATAGTTATTTTTCTGCAAAGTTTTTTTCTTTGTTTTGTATACTTTTGACAATAAACTTTGGCTTGGTTTCGCCGTTAAACAAATGATAGATTCTTTGTCGTTTCTTTTTTTGCTCACTTTCATTAGGCTGAATTTTTATATAAAAAAATGCTTGACTAATAGAGTTAATCATGTAAATATAGATTTATCACGATTTTTTTAACTTATTGTGCGAATCAGACTAAAAAAAAAAGTTTTAAAAATAATTCCATATTTTGCTTCCGCAACTTGTATATTACGCCAACTTCCAGGATTCAAGTGTTGATGATATTGCCTTGTGTACCTGATATACCTCATATGGGTTATTCATATGACTTTTCTATGTGATGCCCATACTAAATTATATCTGATGGTTCTGCTTCTGTTTAGATTATTTGGTGTTGAATACCACTTCATTGCCTTTACTCCCAATTCCACTAAGACACTGATAGGTAGTATATGTTTGGTGTTTAACAATGGGTCATATAAATCCATTTAGAAATTATTCGTGTCCGATATCTCTAAAGAATCAATGACCTCAAAAAAATATAAATACGAACGTAAAATAAGTGCGATTATATAAATTTTTGGCATAAAAACACTACACAGCTTGAGATGCCGTAAAAATCAATCAATCACATCTGCGGTATCAACAGCATCCTTAGGAAAAACCATAATGGCTTTCGAAGGAATAGATCCATGACCTCACAAATATTGACCATCAGTAGAATCCTTGAAAGGGTACGGGCAAAAAGCCTACCGGCGACATTACTATTTGTCGACTTTACCAAGGCCTTATATTCCATTTACAGAGGGAGAATGGAATAAATTCTACTAGCATACGGCCTATCAAAAGAAACCGTAGCAGCAATAACGATTCTCTACAAAAACACAAAAGTGAAAGTACGTTCACTGGATGGAGACACAGAATACTTCGGCATTGTAGCAGGAGTACTACAAGGGGACACGCTATCCCCATACCTCTTTATCATCTGTGTAGACTGCGTGCTTACAACATCGATCGATAAAATTAGAGAAAACGGCTTCGAGCTGACAAAGAAAAGAAGCAGAAGGTACCGAAACACTACTGCATAGTTTGGAACGAGCCGTGGCAGGCATTGAGCTCCATGTCAATGCACACAAAACTGAATATATGTGCTTTAATCAAACAGGCGACATTTCCACACTAGACGGAACCTCTCTGAAACTGGTGGACAAATTCACCTACCTAGGAAGCAGTGTTTCATCAACCGAAAAAGCCATTGACATGCGGCTAACGAAGGCATGGACGGCTATCGGTAAGCTATCGATCATATGGAAATCAAACCTGACCGATAAAATCAAACGCAGTTTCTTCCTGGAAGCGGTCGTGTCGGTACTGCTGTATGGATGCACCACTTGGACGCAAACAAAACGGCTGGAGAAGAAGCTCGACGGCAATTGCACAAGAATGTATTGAATAAGTCCTGGCGGCAAGACCCCACAAAGCACCAACTATACGATCACCTGCCTCTCATCACGAAAACTATCCAAGTTAAACGAACCAGACATGCGGGACACTGCTGGAGAAGCAGGGACGGGCTAATAAGTGATCTACTCCTATGGACCCTCCACATATGGCCGAGCAAAAGCAGGACGACCAGCTCGAACATACGTACAGCAGCTATGTGAGGATACGGGATGTAGCCCTGAAGACCTGCCTGAGGCGATGAACGATAGTGAAAAGTGGCGAGAGAGGGTCAGGGATATCCTTGCTAGCGGTATGACATGATGATGATGATGATGATGATATCTACAGTGCTGATATGTGGAATAAAGATGGTTTAAAAGGTAGAACGGGCAGGAAGCCTGTCTCCCTTGGAAAGCAGTCACTCATCTGCATCTCTAAAAATAGTTCTATGCATTTAATTCTGAAGGGAGCCAATCTATGTGTTCACTTCCTTTGTTATATGGCCTTTGTGCCACGCTTTTACAATTTTTTTGCGTTTAGGATCGGCGCAATATTATCTTAGAAAAAGACGCTTACATGAGGTAACGGTGTGTGTACTATGATACAGACTTTGTCACTCGAATTTCGAACGTATACCTGTTCGTTGAAGTTGGTATTTTTTGCTTCTGCTGGAACAAGGTAATAACATGGTATATCTAACCAAATTATACGAACGTACTTAATAAGTCAGAGTCGGGTTTAAGGAGACGTGAATCAATAATTGTCGGGCTGTCTTGAGACATGAACTCACCATGAACAAGGAAAAAAGAGTAAATTACGTTTGGTGACATTATACCCTCTTTTTATTGTCCATATCCAAGTGTGTAGGCAATGTTTTTCTGCTTGCCAATTATGATAATAGAATATAAGTTTTACAATTGCAACCCTTTTAAGGAATCCATCTGAATGAAGTCCTCTATGAAGTGTTTTGTTTGATTTGGTTTGGTGTTATTTTATAGCATATAAACTCTTGTGGTTTATTAAATACAAAACACCTCCACATATATACATATATATGTGTGTTTGTGGAGGGATATGTATATATATATATATATATATATATATGGAGGGATATATATATATATATATATATATATATAATTAATGTTTCGTAATACATACCTTCATAATGAAAAAGCTCTTGTAATTGTCTGTTTCTTTGTTAGTATAAATTAAAAAAAAGCTTCAACATTTTTTTTCTTTTTTTAGATTTTTTTCTGGTTTTTACAGCATTCTGTATAAAAGATATGTTAAAATAAAGAAAGAAAATGAAAGAAAGTAAACGAAAGAAAGAATATGAAAATGAATAATAAAAAAACAATGAAAAGAAAGAAAGAAAGAATGACTCTTATAAAAAAAATGAAGGCAACAATGAAAAGAAAGAAAGAAATCAACCTAATAAAAAAATTACCTCAGACCAATAGGTAATATAGTTTATAATACGAGATACTTTCAAAGATTTTGCAAAAAGTTTTTAAAAAGATCAAACATGCTTCTTCAACTCGAGTAGTAAGATTCAATACGATTTTCAGAATCTTCATAATAAACGACTATTAATTGAAAAATTAAATCGGTTAAAAGATGCTCTTGATTAAAAAAAAAACAACAACAACAAAACATTGAAGCTCTGAAAAACTCATAAAGCTCTTATAAATACCATGGCTGTCCATTGTTCTTTAATTTAATTTAGTTTAATGTTGATCCAACTGGATATAGAAGCAAAATCAGACAGCTATTGTTAAAAGACTGCGTGTTGGAGCTAATGCATTATGTCAACAGTAGACATTGTAAATATGTCGGAACGGAAGAGACAGGTATGTCTGCACAGGCAAAAACTGTCGGCGACATCACGAAATTTATTTAACGTATTAACAGAATTTCCGATATAAGCAACAAATTTGCGTGAGTACCTTGTGTGAGCGCCGTATAAGACAGGTCAATATTGGATCCTGTTTGACGTCTGAAAGCAGTCTCGTTTCCGGACATAAGTATGCAGTGATGTCAGAGAACATTGTCGCCTTTCGCCTAGATCTCTTAAAGAAAATCTTCTTCTTACTGCTCAACTTATTTTAATGCTAAAAGTATTCATTCGTTCAGCTATTGTTTCGTCGATTCTTAAGGGTTTGTGTCATAAATTTTAACCTTATTTTATGAGCATTGATCGACAAGGATATTTTATTTTAATTTTAGATCATTCATTGAATTTTTAGTTGGCTTAATTTTGTGCAGAGCAGTTTTATCAATTGTATATAGAATTTATTTATAAGTGAATGATTGCTCTTTAAATACTTAATATATTGACTGCCATGTTTATTGGGTATAGTATACGATGATCGCCAAAACAATTCCCTGGTTATCACTTAAAACTGCATTTGATGGTGAGGCTTCACATCCAGAGATCTGGGGTATGTGGAGTACCTCTTCAGTTCCATTCCTATGGCACGGATAAATAGTATTTGTTAGAATACTATCTCTTGGGCGAATAAACCTCTTTAAAATTTGTTCATATTTTCTAGAAATGCCTGATGAAAAATAACTCTTAATTATTTGTATTTGACGCTATCATTGTTAATTAACGATTGTAATTAGTTATTTGAAAACATATAACTCAGTTCAAATACATAAAAATTGAATAGAATTTATTCAGGGAACAGAATAGTTATTTGCATTTGATAGGAATGCTAAAAACCTTACTACTCTGAGCTTTTTACTTTTTTTATCCTATTGGAAAACTTGATGCCATATAGTTGTAAATTATTAATTTTAGGAATAATGAAGTAAGACTATAATTGTTTTTCTTACTTAAAATCATGCATCTGTGCATAAAAATGTTTATTACGTAATGGAAACAATTCTTGACAACCAAATTATTATTCGTGTGCCATTGGAATAATTGAACCCATTCATTGTCTGCAAATTATTTGTATTGGATTAGAATACATGATTTATAACAATAAATTATTTATATTAATTAGAGTTCCTTGAAGTATTAAGTATTTTCTGTGGAAGATTGTTAGTTACATGAAACCATATAAGTTAATTCAAACAAATGAAAATTATTACTTGACGGCATAGTTCTTTTCGTTTAGATAGTGATACGTGAAACAATAAACCTGTGGAAATGATTTGTGTTAGATAGGGATCATTGATATCAAATAAATGTGTGCAAAATTTCTTTAGGAACAATTACACAAAAAAATCTATATATTAACATAAAAGAAACGCTATTCCTCCGAACCTTGGCATAAGATAAGTCTAGACGGATGGTGTTTTAACATTTTTTGCAAGTAAGAAAAAAAAAATGCTATTTATTCTCATTGTACACATGCAAAAACAAAACCACACAGAAAACATATTAGATAAATTAGTCTTTAAAACCAAAATAATTCCTTAATAGTTAATGTCTATTTAATTCAACGTCCTGTTATTTGTTTCACTTTTGCTTGTATTATTCATAATTAGTTTCAGTATTTGCAATTAATCTCAGTTCCTTAAAGAATATTTGGCTACGATATTAATTTTCTTTATTTTTTTTTTTTGGCAACGAAATTGAAACGCAGGTTTTCCTAAACTCGTTTTACCCTTGTAACACCTCATTTAGATTGAATATGACATATTGCTGGCCATATTACCCAGCATTTTCTTTCTGCAAACACAGAGATCCCACTAGCTTACCTTTTCGGCCACCGGGCTTCGATCAATGTGAAGTTGGGTGTTGAGAATTTATGAGACTTAATCTGCATTCGCGAAGCTTCGGTTGACGATTGCTCCTGCAACTCTATTTTCTTGCTAACCCAAAGTCTTGTCTTGAATACTTTGCTGTTAAAAATGTTCAGTATCCTAAAGCGAGCTGGTCTGATTTAATAAAGAATGACTGCTGCGGCGATGGATTAGAAAGAGCAGCTAAGCACGCTTTCCTCGATTATCCTGCGGCCAGTCATTCCCTTGGATAGTTGACGGCTCGCTTCATGTCTGATTAACTCCGGCAAATGGGTTTCGCATTTATGTGCCACAAAGCGTGTCCTCTGTGGATAAGGATGGGCCGAATAATATTTTCACGTGAATAGTTTTGGATAGACTGATGGTATGAAACAAGATTTTAAGGGAATTTACAAATAACGTTTATTTTTTTCTTAAGTTGATTTTAAATATTTCTTTAACGATAAGATTAAATCAAAATTATATGTGATGGAAGATTTAAGATTTAGAAAAAAGGTTTTTGACTGTTCAAGTGTCCTGAATATTAAACTAAACTATCTAATGATGAAGCTACTTGTCTATAGAATGTGGAGAAAACCTTCATTGCCGTAACTCCTCAGGTGGTGTAATGGTTAACAAGCTTGACTAGTAAACATACACGAGTTCAAGTCTCATTGGGTGCCTTAATCTATTGGCCTTGTGCCACATCGAAGCAAATAGCTTCCTAAATTAATTAATTGCCATAACTCCTAGGTTCACTCTAAATTGGAATGGTAATACCTGTTAGGGTCCCATCTACGAGTCAGAGAGACCAGTTCTAACTAGGAATTATTATGAGTATTAAAAGTAACTACTATTTTTAGATAGCAATACCAGAAATTATTTAACTGATTGCAAACAGTTGATTAATATTTAATGGAATTATTAGTGTTAGATAGAAATAACTGAACCCATTTGTCAGCAAAATAATGATTTTATCAAGAACTCTAATTAGTGTTTAATTGTAGTAATTAAGACACTTTAACAGTGTACAAACAAACGATTAAATTAATTGAATTATTAGTTTTAGTAACAATAATTGAAAGCATTTAACTGAGTACAAGCAAATGAGCTCAGGATCGTCAAAAATAATCTTACGGGCAAATTATTTGTTTATATATGATATATGAATAATATATATATATATATATATATATATATATATATATATGTGTATATATGTGTGTGTGTGTGTGTGTGTGTGTGTGTGTGGACAGGATTTGGCATTAAATAAACTATAAGAGGAGGTATGTCATAAAAAAGACTAAACACACTAATAACACATTGCAAAACTTAAAACCATTTAACGGTATGAAAATAGAATTATCCGTATTAAAAAGTAATACTTACCAGACGACTATGCGCAAACAAATGAGCTCTGATTCGATTAATAGTAAACTTACACAAATAGACAGAATTTGGCATTGCATAAAAATTGAGGGTTGATTTACCATTAAACCAAATGAATTAGCTATAGTAATACTGGAAAAAAAATTATTTATAATTTGCATGAGTCTAAGAGAACCGATATAAGTCTCTCGCTGAGAATTACTAAAAAATCTTACATTTTGATCAGCCGTGTTTGGGCAAACATGGATCTAGTCAGGTGTGTCCTGGTTACGGTGGCAGTCGGTTGAGGTACGTCTTAACAGGCATCCTCGAACCTCATGGGGCCCGTCACACCAGGATTTAACCCTCTTCTGAGGGGTTGGGATTATCGCCTGGCGCCTGAGGAACCCCTTTTTAGGGGAATGCCGATGGGGCCTGAAGCATTTTTGGAACAATTGGGCGCGCATGGGCTTCGGTCCTGCACCCGAACCCATCTAAAAACGGCCTTGTGCCACACTCCTTTGATTGGTGGGTCGTATGTCAAATACCCTCGCCCAGCCATTTCACACTTCGATCAGCCGTATTTGGACGAACACGGATCTGGTCAGGTGTGTCCTGGTTACGATGGCAGTCGGTCGAGGTACACCTTGACCAGCATCCTCGAGCCTCAGGGGGTATTCCTCCATGCTCTAACCCTACTTGGATGCGGCTGGGTTAATCGTCTGGCGTCTGAGGCTTCTCTTCTTAAGGGAATGCCGACGGAACCCGAGGCATTTTTGAAGCTGCCAGACGCGTCTGGGCCAAGGCCCTGCTACAGGAACCACCTAAAAAAGGCCATGTGCCACACTCGTCCGTCTGGTACGACGTTCGTCAAGTATCGCTGGACGAGCCACTGCTTCGTGCAGAGGCTTTTCGACGGACTGTCTTGGATCCATGCCGGATGTCAATGCTCCACGGCAGACTTGATGCCGAAAGGCCCCCGGCATCGGCTGGGCCATCTTTGGGTGGTATAGCTGAATCATTGATACCTTTATCATCCTTGTAAAGCACAGGAACTTGCTGTCCAGTTTAAGCTATAATCAGTCGTACGTGCCTGGACCCAGATTTGGGTCCGTATTCAGCTAGGCTTATCAGACTCACATTGCACTAAGTGGGCCGATCACCAGCACAGTCCAGCAGGGCTCGAGCCCCAGGTTATACCCGACCTTCCCTTCCTCTAATCCCTACTTTAATGGACCTTCGGGTCATTGACTTGGTGTCAAGTCCTGTCTGGTAGGAAGCAGTGACAAATATTAGAGGCTTTTAAGCGGATGTCTGGCATCCGTTTAGAACAGTTAATTCCTCGTACCTCAAGGGTCCGTTCCCCCAGACTTTAACCCTCCTTGGAAGGGTTAGGTTTATCGCCTGGTACCTGAGGCGCCCTTTTTTAGGGGAATACCGACGGAGCACCAGGAATTTTTGAAGCCGCCGGACGCGTCTGGGCCACCTCGGGTCGTTGAGGTTGTGTTGTCTTACCTGATGGGACTCAGAGACAAATATCAGCTTGATGAGCGACTGACTAGTTCTAACCTCGCACAGAACAACACTAACCTAAACTTGTCCATTCCAGTATCTACGCACTTTGACTTCTTTGTTATATATTTTCCTCAAGTCAGCAATGTACTTGATTATCTTAACTGGCTGATGTGGGTAGGGTTACATTTGAGTAAAAATTGTACAATAGGCAAAAGTGAAAATATCCTCACAGGAAATAAACTATCTTGTTCTTTTGTTTCGTTTCGTTTTTTAATCTCTCCAATGGCCAAACAACGTGAATTAACTATAGTGACAGGGTTGTAAGTTGTTTTTTTTAATGAATAAAAGAGGTTCTCATGAGCTG